>OMOT01078410.1:0-18792 GCA_900312575.1 Acanthochaenus luetkenii
CAAAGCTACTTCTGCTGCCTGAGACATCGGTCCTATCGGAACGTGTATTTTCAGCAGCTGGACTCACTGTAAACCGACTGCACACGACTCTGATCATGTAAATATGCTTGTATTGTTAAATAAAAATCAACAGGCTTGGATAGTTACTGCACTTATGTAGTTTAAGTTTGAAACTGAGGCCTGAGCTGTCGTAGTTTGTCGCAGCTTTCTCATTTCAAGAGGGAATTTATTATAGCTTTGTTTTCAAAACCTTTATTTATCTTTATCTATTTCGTAATCATTTAGCAAATGTAAGTTTCTAATTAAGGCTCATCTTATTTTTTGTAACGTTGTATGTCATAGACGAACGTGTTAGTCACTGATTCGCCTCGGAAGAGTGAGTGAAATTTCCCGAGCCTTATTAAAATATCATACTTAAACAAAACAGTGTTCATAATTATGTTTGTGTTATGCCATGAAATGTTTCAATAAAGCTTTGATTGAGAAAAAAATATGCATTTTGTATTTTCGAATAAGCAATATTCATAAGAATATTTAGCTGTATCGTTATCGATTGATCGATTAGTCGGTCATTAAATGTGGCGACTATCGATCAAGAAAATTCCCTAGAATTTGCAACCCTAGTTTGATTAGCACATTATTAGCACATGTCAAAAAATTTATGCAAGGGACGTGTAGTTGTGCTTGTCTATTTATATTTTGACCAGTTTCTTCTTTGCTGTTCAAGTTTGCCGGTTAGCTAACCTGGGCTCCGGAAAACTATTGTTTGGCTCCGCCCACTTAGGTTTAGCACTCTGTATTTTGTACACTACATCTAATGTCTCAATCTGTCTCCCTCCAACAGCTGGACTCCACAGTGTGCAGGGAAATGTCTGTATCCGACACCGAGGTGTCCGATGTGACGTGGACGGACAACGGTACATTCAACCTGTCAGAAGGACACACGCCACAGACGGAGAACTCAGAGGGTAGGTTTGACGACTCCATACCCTCACACACAAGTATGAGTTGAAGATGTAGGTTTCTAACGGGGACTCGTAGAAGCACACCTGATTGAGCTACTGCTGGAAAGCCTAGCTGGTTCTGTAGTTCCCTGGGTACAGCAACGTACCAACACCGCCACGGTTAGGGGTTCGTTTTCAATATTATTAACCTTTTCGATGAATAAGGTCATCAAATGACATTTACCTCCATGTTTTGCTTTGCACATCACTCTTTTCTCCAATGGCCAATAATTACATATTTCATATAGCACATGATCCAGATTAACTTTCCATTCATCCTGTTAAAAATGCTGTTTCAAATGCATCCAGGATACATTGAAGATAGATAACAATATATTTCTGATATCAGTTCACACCGTCAGTACTGTATAAATCAAAGTGCAAAATTACCACACATAAGACATTCATTTGTTTTTATCATACCCAACCGAACACAGCTACTACTTAACATGTTTACATTCAGTGTGGAGGAAAAAACGAATTCAACAACATCCCTGTTGGTCTGTTTTCATATTGTGAAAATGTTGTGCTTGTTTTGGTTGACGTTGAACTCGGCCACTTCCTGTCCACCCGTGCTGGGTTAGAATATTAACTTGCACCCATCATTTTGCTAACTTTCTCTCTCTCTCCACCCTCACAGACTTCGACAGAGAAGAAGCATTTACCGGGGGCCTCCCAGAATTCCCCTCACTTGACAACGGAATAGCGACCAACGGCGATGATGAAGATGACGACGACCTCAGCATCGGCCTCCCCACGCCTCCCCCTCAGCCCCAGCAGCCACTCAAATCCAAGCATATACCTCCTCTGTACAAAGACCAACCCATCGACAAGGCCCTCGAATTGGTCAACCAGATGGTGGGTGACGTCATCGCCGCCGCGGTCACAGCCGCCATCCAGGAGAGAATAGAAGCCGCTGTCAGCTTCACGCCGGAAAACGAAGACCCGGGGCGGCAGAGGCTCCCAGAATCCACCGGGATGCAGCTGCCGGAGCTGGCCGAGGAGTCGGACAGCGAGGTGGAGGACTTTGAGCTGCTGGACCAGTCGGAGCTGGAGCAACTGGAAGGGGAGCTGGGGCTGGGAGAGGAGGAAGCCCAGGCCAAAGAGATGGTTCAGTCCAAGACCATCAAGCCGCCCCCTGCTGGATTCCTCTCCAAACTCCTCAGACGCCACTGATGGAGGAGATGCAGCAGCGGGTTACAGAGGACAAGTGGAGGGGAGATTGTGTGTGTGTGTGTGGGGGGGGGTTTGAGAAAACAGCGTTTCCATCCTTCTTTTTCCTGTAGCGCTAACAAAACCCATGTGAGAGGTGACCCGTCTGAAATGTTGGACGTGATGTTGGTGTAATGTCACAATCGTCCTAGCCAGAAAGGTTGTAGATTGGTTGAGGAGCGAAGGCCTGTTTTGTTGGCGAAACACGCTGTGGTTATATTTGTCTTTTCAATCCAACGTTTATCACCTGATCTTGTCAGGAAGCTGGTCAGGTCTAAGACTCAGACAGTAATTTACAAATGACCAGATCGGATTTGTGTTCACAGTGGATCCACACCGAGCGCCGCGCTCCTCATGAAACTACAGTCAATTTAGAGGTTATGATTGGTTAATGGTTACGATGTTGGTTACTAGCGAAGTAGAGACACAGATGCGGTTGTCATTAGCGACAGTGTCACAAGCCAGAGGAGAACACTGCGTTGCTACGGCATTTACCTTGAAATGCTGTTCCTCTGCAGCAGGGGTCGCGTTAGGCTGGCAATTGCCGTTTTTTTATGACAAAAGCCGGAACATGTAATTCCCTTCGGACATTCGGGCCAGAAAAAACGTATTGAAGGCCTCTAAAACTAGCTATAGTGGCCCATTATAGGTTTGGATTATAGCCTAGATCGTACTAATTATCTGCCCCTATTTCCACACAGATCTTGAATATGCTACAACAGCCGTCGAGCGCATCGCGGATCATTTCAAGGGCGACCCTGCACCTGTTAGGTCGGATCCCAATTTACACGTGTCGTTGCTGCCTCTTTTCCTTATAAATTCTGCAACTCTGCAATTTGCCTTGGACTAAAGAAATTATTATTCAAGTTATTCAAAACGAGGTTATTGCTCGTTATTCTGAAGATTTTTCTTCTAATATATGAATGATGCAAAATCAAGATAACATTGTGCACGCAGTCACGCACAAATGCGCAATTTTAATTTCATTCATCCGCTTGTGCAAGGCGACGCTGTTAAATTTCATTTGTATATTATTACTTTATTTTTAAATAGTTTTCAGTACCAAAATATGATGCTATGCTGTAACATACGTTGTTAGGCTACATCATTAAATGACCTGCCTGTCGTTCATGCATTGAAAATAGATAGATGGCCCTTTTTTTAATCATATGTCCGATAAACCAGAAGTTTAAAATCCTAACACGACCTCTGCTCTGCAGAGATCACGATCTCGCCGTGATCACGTGACACGTGGCAGAAACCATACATTTGCCAATATGGTGCGTTTTCTGTCCAACATCTCCAGGTGCAACAACAAGCTAGTAACATGGAAGTTGAAAAGACAAATGCCCTTTTTTCTACCATCCGTCTGAAGTGACATTTGGGTAGAACTAGTGGACAGTCTTCCTGTTTGCTGCCAAAGTTACGGGGGCGGCAATAGCTCAGGAGGTAGAGTTCCCGCCCCACAATCGCAAGGTCGGCGGTTCGAGTCCAGCTACTCCCTGGAAAAAATATGCCGTAGTGTCGTTGAGCAAGACACCTAACTCCAAATTGTTCCCATTGAGCAGGTTGGAGCCTCCGCCAACGGTATGATGATATGTAAGTCTGCTAAATGCTGTAATGTAATTGAATGTAATTACATTGGCTGTAATTCAGGTCACCAACATTGTAGCCCAGCATGGTGCAGCGGCTGATGGCTCTGCCCGTGCTACCAGATCTCAACCTGATGTATTATGACTGATTAGCTTTAGTTTCAGAAACCCCTCCAGGCACTGTGGCTGGAAACGCTCCCAATACCCACCTAGATGCCGACTGGATTCATCCAACTACATCATCCACAATTCCACAGCCTTATTTGACTAGACGTCAAACCAAATGACAATCACCTTTGCTAGCAATCGAATCATTCTGTTCGCTCGAAACTAAATTATTGGTTGGATAGTTAACTATAACGATGACAAAGTAGAAAACATACTTTGTATTATTTCTTTTTTAAATTTTGTTTCATATTTTTCATGAAACCATTACGTAGTTGAGGGATTTGACGTTTTAACATGACATGCAGCAGGTCTCGCAATATTATGCATGGCAATCTCATTGTGAGACATAAATACATGAAGTAACATTTTACTTCCAGTGCTTTGCGTTACTTCATGTCATAAGATGAACTGAACTTAAGTCTGAAATTAAGTAAAATATAGCGTTAGTGCACTGAGAGCAAAATGTTACAAGATGGCGTATTTTCATTTGCACCGTAATTATGATGTAACCATGCACCCAGGACAGTCTGTGGTCTCAGGCATCAATCACTCAACCTACTTTAATGTGCCTCGTGCATTAAAAGGCATCATTTTTATGATAGACACACTGCAATGTACAACGTATCCTCTTTAATTCATATTGTAATGCCCTGTATTAGCAACAATCTAAAGATGATGATAGGATTATTAGTCTAGCAATGCCTAAGAAGACTTTAGTGTCTGTATTTCATTTATAGCTCACATGCAGTGACTGTAGTTCATTCAACTGGTAAAATTATGTATTCACCGTTTGCCATCTGTTGATATTGTGGCGGCCTCCACGTGTTTGCCTTACAGTGACAAATCCACTGAACCCGTTTCAAAAAGTCGGAACCAAAATGCACAAGCTAAATGTAGTCGTACGTAACTGAACTCAATGTCAATAAAATCAAACTTTGCAGTCGTGATTTTTTTCTTAAAGGTTTTTAATAAAAGCCTACAGCGTTAGTCGTATTTCCCACTTTATTGACTCGTTCATGTCGCTCTACTAATTTCCGACATGATATGAAGGCAGCACGAGACGAGTGGATTGATATTACACCAATAAAGAGGCTAAAGAACGTAACGCAAGAAACGACCAAACTTTTAGATCAGTGACTGTGATGTGATTAGTGAAACTGGAACAATAATGACTTTACTCTGTTACAGGAAAAAGTAATGTCAGTACAGTAATGCAGTAGTCTATAACGCGTTACACCTAACACTGCTCACAGATTACTTCATGCACCTTCATGCTCTCAGAAGTTACAAGGTTCTGTCTGGTGACTAGCCGGTTGAGAGACACGAGAGTTTTGTGTTGCAAGGCCAACGAAGGAGAACAAATGTATGAAGGGGAACTTCAACTGTACAAATACAGAACAGATGCAGGATCAATACACAAATTATGTTATACACATTTGATCCACCATATCCAACGTGAGGAAATAAACAATCCAACATTTTTTAATAGTCAAAATCATTGACATATTTATTTAATTGAAAGACTGTCAACTCAAATAAGACATTTAAAACCTTTAAAAAAAACATTGGGGACAGACTTTGCTGATAAAAGAAAGAGAGAAACAAACTGTGAAGAAAGTGCTTTAAAAATAATAATCTTTGTGTCGAAACTAGAACATTCTCGGCCAAGAAGCATCGGCCTCAAATCCCGTTTCACAGATTGAAGGTCGCATTCCCCCGATCTCCCGCCTCACCACAGTTGGCTATTTTGGACCTTAGACCCTATTCACAGACTGTCTACCATGAGCCTGGGATATAGGGACCATCATTTCCCTGATCGGTTCAGTATTGAGCTTTCTACAGATTTCCTTCAGGCTCTCACTGGGCTACAATAGAAGTCAATGGGGCAATCATCAATGCTTTGGAAAAACTATGATAAATGTGCTTTTCTGAGACGGGAAGGTCAGGGGTGTATTCTTACAGGTCTCAAGTCAAGTCATTTTATTGTCCCACTAGAGGAACTTTGGTTGCAGCCAGGTATTAAAACACATTCAATCTATCATAGAATACAACATGAAAAGACAACATACCAGACAGGACACAGAGACAACAATACAATACAGTATGCTCTCCTGTGAAATGTAGGCTATCGCAAACCGAATGTTGAAATAACAGTAACATTTTAAACAGAACTATTTCGCTGAATGCACTTCGCACTGTAAACCTCCGCACTCAAGTCACGTTGTAGAGAGGGACGGGCCGCTTAAAAAGCAGCTGACCACAAATCCTGTCCGCAATGACAAATTCGGAATGCTTTATGTCCAAGCCATGCCATGCATGTAAAAATGTTCGGATTGCGATACATTTCACAGGAGAGCATACTGAGACCGGTAAGAATACACCAGTAGTTTCCCCAAAGCATTTACAATTGCCCCATTGACTTCTATTGTAGCCCAGTGACAGCCTGCAGGAAAGCTGTAGCAGGCTCCATACTGAACCGATCAGTGAAATTATAGTCTCTGTGTGTCAGGTTCATGGTAGACCGTCTGCAAATAGGGTCTAAGGTCCAAAAGAGTGAACTTATCCTTTAAGTAATTAAAGGGTCTCTGGTAAAACGCATCCACCTTTTGCTTCCTCTCACAGTCTTTATTCCTGTCGTGACATCACTGTATGAGCCCTGATTGATCTCTCCATGTAGAAATATGAAGGACTTGACTTTTATATTTACAACACTAGCGACCGCTGCCTACCTGCCGTTTGAGGGACACTTGTAGTGTGGAGGATTCACCTTTCCCAAACAGAGGTGTTCAAAGTCCAGAAACGCTATTGGACTACTTGAAGATTATGGGTTTGTTTGAATTGAGGAGTTTCATTCCAGTAATGAGAGAGCCATTGTTTGGAAAATACGACACCGACTCTGACAAAAATATTGCTTACATTGAAGTACAACTCACTATTAAGCATTACTGACTATCTTGAGGCCGTTACTTACAAAGTAGAGGAAGCAATTACCTGCATTTCTGACATATTGATCAGTGGACATCAGGAAACCTGTTTTTTCCCTGACAAAAAGAATACATTAACAGTTTTGTTCCAAAGTGAGAAAATATCCAAGAAGTCTAAAAAGCCTCGTACTCAAGCCCCCAAAAGCAAATGACAAAGTATTATTATTCTAGTATGAAGCATGGTGATATATTACCTCTTCACTACACATTTCTGTTGGATCTCTGCTCTCATTAGCTAGCTTACTCCTCTATTGTGAATTTTTTTAATTACAGGCCACTGTCACTGAGTGGGGAAGCTGCCAGAGAATTGTGCAGGAAGTTCTATCAAGTTCCATCAATGTTGTTGCAATTCCTACTGGTCACCAATAGAGGTCGATAAGGCCCCGTTCACATGAGCATTTGTGATATGTAAAAAAAATGGACAATATCCCATCGAGTGCAGTGCGTGACAATATTGCAACCCAGTCCGTCAAAGGAACACGTCACCTAAGAATTATAAAGACACCATATGTCGCTGAATTTGTGGTGAGAATTATCCCAGAACGTGAGTTTCAGTGAATGTAAACACTACTACTTCTGTTATTACTTCCGTCTAGCATTTGGTGGTCTACTGCAGAACAACCAACGCAGAACCATAAATGCTTGCACCGCTGTCATAGTATAATTTACCCTTAAGGGCTAAAGATTACTTCATGCCCCTTTAAAGCAAAGAATATTAGGTAAATTACAGACTGAATCCTAAATTATGAACTTAATGTAATGATAGTTTTCTACTAAATCGATTTAGTACAGAACTCCTCATATGGCAGTTTGGAATGAAACCCTTCAAATCTTCACCTCATAAAATGCTGTGCAACGCCAAACTCCATGCAAATGAGAAGTACTGCGTCCTAAACTGCTTTCATTGGGGGTGAATCCTAGGCTCCCTTTTAATATAATCTATATTCATATATTTATATTTTCCATATACTTGATGTGATACTATTTCACTCAAGATAATACAATGCTTTTCTTTTTGTTTTTTAATATTAGCAAATATTCAAGAGCACAACATTCTTGAACGGCTCCCCTATCTATGATTCTAAACAAGAAACAAAATAAATTAAATCAGTTTTTTTGTACATACTTACATGATATTAATTAATGTATATTTTTCCTTCAGTTGAAGCTTGATTCTATGGAAACATTTTTAGTAAAAGGCTGCAGCTGTTAGGTTATGAAATTAGCATAATGGTTTCCCTTGGAGACAGGACGGTTGAAACAGAAAATAAATCTTCATGTTGAATAAAAAAAAAAAAAGTAACACTTGATTAAAAAAGCTAACATGAACGAAACAAGCTCATAGTACCTCATCGTTGAAGGACAACTGCGATGCCCCACCCCCATATCAAAACATATCTTGGACTTCTTGTAATGGTTGATATCATAAAAAGCACAGTTTTTTGTTTGTGTAAATATTATTATTTTTAAATAGCCTAACCTCTTTAGAGGGCACATTTTTAAAAAACAAGCAACTTCAACAATACTTAACATGAAAATATATAGAGAGCCACACTTAGTTCAAAAGCAATAAGCAAGAATCTTCGCTAGGTTAGAATTGTCCACTCCTGCTTCCCATCCACACGATTGCCACATGTCAGTAAACTGTCTGCTGTGCTTCACAAGCTCGGGGGCGTTTGTGGTACATTTCCCTTTGTCCCACAAACTCTGCCTTGGACTCCGGCCGTCCGTTTTCAGTCTCAGGAGCAGACTGTTGCATTGCGTATAGTTACATACATCCATCCATCCCAGTCCTTCAAAATAATCCTCTACTTCCTCACCCTCCTCCGTAACGGCAGCTAGGGGGCGCTACATGTTGTAAGCCACATAGATGGGGTCCAGCTGGTCGGCCAGGAAACCGTCGCGTAGGTGCATCCGCTGCTTCTCGCCGCGGGAGTTGATTGGGATGACGCCGATGTCGACCACCACCACCACGCCCACGATCAGGTAGTGTTCCTCCAGAACCACATTGGTGACCAGGGGAACCAGGTCCAGGGCTTCCTGCTCCGAGCCATCCAGCTCCACCACCACCACCAGCAGGTTGGTCCATGTGAACACCGCACTGGAGGCAGAGAAGAAGACCCCCAAGCAAATTAGCAGGTATTCATTTCAAATACTGTCTCTGCCTCACTCCACTGAGTATAGTACAATGTGAGTCATGTTCCTCACCATTCTGTGATGCTCTTGTGCGTCCTGATGACGGAGGTCTCGATGTCGATGGGATGGTAACGCATCCCCCTCAGCTCCATGGCCTCGTCCAGAGCACCCACCACATACAGGGCATCATGTCGCTCTGCATGTACAAACACACATACACACACATAACCATGGTTACCTGATCTTTGAGTTTGTTCCTTCATGACACATCTACTTCTTCACACCAGGGATGACCAAACACATTCACAGTGAGCTGAGGATCTGCACATTTGACCAAAGGCAGTGTAGAGAAAATGTTACTGTTTAGAAGTGGGAAGGCAAACTGCACTTGATTATTTCATGTAATCCAAAAAAACACTCAACCCAGGTTGTCCTGTGATGTTCTGAATCCAGTCAATGTGAGTTGTGTGTGGCTGACAAATGCAGAAGAACCGATGCGCTACTGAGTAGTAGGAGGAGTTTGACTATCACCATCATGAACGTTCTGTCGATCAGGGAGGGCTCGAGAGCCATGGAGCTAGCTGAGATGATGAAGTGGCAGTGTGTGGGGTGCAGGAGCACAGGAGGGTGCACGCCAAAGACGAGAAGGAGCAGATTGAAATCAAAATGGTAGAAGACTACCAGCTCATCACAGCATGGGCATGTAGGAATGCGGCTAAGGCGTCAACTGGAGGGGTCGGGCTCATGCTGAGCAAGGAGGCACAGAGGACACTTATCAGCATAACACTTCAACACTTCAAGCGGCGAGCGAGGAGAAGGAGAAGTTCTACAGCGACAAGCAGTGAAGGCTGTCCCAGTTCACAACTTCCTGACCATTCTTGGTGATTTTAATGCACGACTAGGTCAGAAGGATGCTGCATTCACCTATCATCAAGAAACGAATGATAATGGGGCGCGCCTGATGGAGGTGACCCAGGGGTGAGTGAAGTACGAGTAGTGGAGGCTCAGGGACAACGAGCTACAGGAGAGGTATGCTGTGGAGGTCTACAACCGGATCCAGGCTCTGACGGAGGAGAGGGAGTCAGCAACAGAACAGTACGCAAAGTTTCTGAAAGTGAATGAGGGCGTAGCAGAGGAGTGTATGGAGAAAGTACCCAAGCAGAGGAAGAAGGCAAGGGTCACCTCTGACCCACGAGTCATCAGAGCCAGGGAGGAGATGGTAAAGACTTACAGCACGCTACTCAAGGACCGCAGTGACACCTGCCGAGAGGAGTACAACAACAAGAAGGTCCTGCACCAGACCTATGACATCATAGAGGAGGAGAAGAAAGATCAGAGAAGTGGAGGAAGCCCATCTCATCCAATCAATCAATGAGATTACTGGTAGAGGTTCCTCAAAACCCTCTTGAATCAAGAGACCGATGAGGAGCGAGTCGAGGCATAGTGCAACCACACAGTGGCACTGTGGCCTCACAGCAAGAAGGTTGTGGGTTCGAATCTCCGCCTTGGTCCCTTCTGTGTGGAGTTTGCATGTTCTCCCCGTGTTCATGGGGGTTTCCTCCCACAGTCCAAAGACATGCAGATCAGGTGAGACTCTAAGTTCTAAGTAAATTGCCCATAGATGTGTTTGTGTGCAGTAGTGTATGTGATGTATATGTAGTATGTATATGACATAGTATGTATATGAAGCAATTTGAGACATGCTTGTATAAAAGAGCTATATAAATAAATGTGTGATTGACTTGAAGAACCTTCTCGTGCCGAGCCTGTGGACGAACAGTCCGAGGTGGAGTGTGTTCGAGGACCTAGACGTCTAGCCATACTAATTACATTATTTTGGGTGGGTTATCAGCTCATTAAGGCAAGTTTCACTGCAGATTCAACAGACTGTTGAGTAAAATCACATCCTCACCTCCATCCAATCAGAGGTGGACGACATTGACTGACCAATACTCAATTTTGAATCAAAAGCCAGTATCAGCCCAATCAATCGCAAACAGATATATCTGTCTAACCTAATCCGCACAACAGCCGGAGAGATCAGCCGCCAAATGTTGGTCCTGTGCTTACCGCCGCTAGCGTCGGTGAGTTCGGTCCTGCGGAGGAAGCCCAGGTAGCCGGTTCGAGCCCAGATGGTTTGCGTGTCGCCAAAGCTGAGCCTGGAGCTGAAGTGGTCTGACTGCAGCGCTTCATCTCCGTAGATGGTGAAGTAGCCGCTGGCGTTGTGGCCGCTGTGCACCCAGATCTACAAACACAGAACGGCAGCTGTCGCATCACATGTCTGCTTTACTACACTTGTGTGTCTTCTTAATATACTGTACATGTAGGACTTTTGCTCCAATATAACAGATATCCACCATATGAAAATGATTGCGGGCATGAAAGTAAAACTCGGCATTAAATATTATTGAAAGTATTGCTACCGTTGCTTGTAGAAAGTTACATTTTAGAGGATGTTATCTGTATTTTGTCAATATTGAGCAATAAACACCAGATTGATTTCAAAATAGTTTGATAGCTTTTTGGGAATTAAACCTTTCATATGTTCATTGGACAGTATATTTTGCATGAATACATGTTTGTATAATCCATTGTAACAGTGATTTGACCAATTAGGGACTAAACGTTGTATAGCTGCACTAGGCAAGATTTTGATGTAAAATGACAAAGTGGGCCTGCAACAGAAAAGAGCGTCCCATCTACTCTAATTGAGATGTTGTAGATTCACCCTATTGCCCCAAATTCAGGTGTCAGGTATGGTTACTGGTGGGAAATCTCAGCACACAGGAAGAGAACCGCTTCACACACTAATGAAGAAATTTAGGTCCGAGAAGTGTACAGTTTACAGATGTTAACATATATCAGTCGCTGCCACTTGGGGCCGCCAAAGTGCATAATTGCCTAGTGCAGCTTTTAAAAGTCTATTATCATTATTATATATTGTATAGTGTAAAGTGATAAGTAGTTAGTGCTCATTCAAACCTCGCCCAGATGCGACTCTCCCATTGGTCCCTTGGTCTCTGGGTTGGCGATGATGATTCGAACCCCAGGCAGGATCTGTTGTGTACCACAGCGGAGGGTTGACCAGACAATACATCAACATAAACAACTACAGAATCTATATAATAACGTTTTTTGATGGGTTTATATAGCACAGGTTTCATACGCCGCTTCGGACAAAAGCGTGTGCTAAATGCTGTAATGTAATGACGATGTAAACATTCTGAAATCATTACAATATGTCTGAAGTTTGGGTTACAATTTATGAAGAGAGGACATTTTAAGAGCTGCATAACTAGCTAAAGCCAATTATGACCATTGTGTTTCAAATTTAATAAATGCTTTCTTTTACCAGTCAGTTTGAAATGTAGATTGACTATAGATTTTGACTCAATTTTTCCAGGGCATGGTGAATGAAAAGTTGTATAAACAATGAATTATTTGCCTCTATGTCAAAAGACTCACCTTCCCAGACTCCATCAGTGACAGGCTGTGTGGTGACCCCCTCTCTACTAGTCTGACCCTGTGGAGGAAACCAATGGTTACAAGTCAATTCATCAAAATGTCATTGATCATTGCATTTCCCTTGGCGCCCTCTGGAGGAATAAGGGGATCAGTGTTTTGCTCAAGGACACACGACAGGGATGGATCGAACCTGTGACCTCTCGATTTTTGGGACGGCCTCTCTGACCTCTAGGCCACCATGTTGTGCTGCATCTGTCTCAGACTTTTTTACCAAATGTGACAACTTACATTTTTTTCATTGGGTAAAAGAGCAATATGTGCTTTTGTCTTTACCAGTAAAGATAAGACAAACTCTATTGATCCCCAAGAGGAAATTGGGTAGATAGGTGTTCAGTGTCTTGATAAAGGACAATTCAACAGGATATTGGCTCTTGTGGGTATCCAGCTTGTGAAACTGTCAGTTATGGAACTGTCTCTAACCACTAGGCCACCCTACCACCCATCGTTCAAGATGGCGCCATGGACGGCGGCCTCGGTGTGTTGGTGCACGTTGTTTTGTCTTGTTTTGTCTGTTGATCTAGTTTTTGGTGACAATTCCGGGACCTCGTATTTTATTTGGGCTCTTGCACAGCTGTTCAGCCCTTTCAGATATATTGCACATATTGCTTCTTGTTTTTTTACACTACTTACTTTTTTGAGTTCTTATTAATATTGTTCTTATGTTGTCTGTATGCACCAACAACCACAGCAAATTCCTTGTACGTGAAAACTACTTGGCGAATAAAACATTTCTGATTCTGATCTTTCATCATGTATTTCCATACCAGAAACACAAAGCTTCCCTGGTAGAAAAGTGTCTTAAATCAACAGTGATTATATGAAATCACGCACTGGGAGCACAGACGCAGCTAAACTTACAACAGCCTCGCTGCTTTACGTACTGTGACTTCTCCAAGATGATAATGAAAGGTCATCCGTCTTCGCATTATGGAACAGACACAGGCCAAAGGCCACAATGATATTCTGAATGAGAGAAAGGGCAGTGCAAACTACACTGGGAAACCTTTTGGACAATTCTGATGAGCAGAACAGGGCCTGAAAGTTTACATTTTACATTTCTAGATCTGTAGCTGAGCTGAAGTTGCCTCAGTGTTGTTGCTTTAATCCCACAGGAAGATGTTCCTCTGGGACATCTTGTCAGAAAGCATCTGCATTTTGTCTCACTTGCCATCCTGGAGTTGCAGGCAGTGCTGTCCATCTACATTGCCAGTATATCAACACCCTAAGACATGCATACTGGCACTATGTTGAGCCTCCACTGCATTTTTTTCAAATCCCCAGTTTAACAAATGCTGGAGGCTTCTTAGTTACTATTTATGGTGTCACACAGTATGAAATGTGACTGAATGTGATGGGGTTTTTAACTACATGCTGCAACGTGTGACAGCCGGGGTGTCAAGCTGACATGTCATATTGTCTTAAAGCAACTTTCAGTGCTTCTCGTTATATTGAACGTTTTGAAAATAAGCCCCGAGCGATATTTCATAGCTGTTGAACAAGCCTTGCATCTGAATAAGCATCTTTACTGACGACTATTTATTCTGGGAAAAGTTTGCTGAGCACCATGCTCAATTTCAGTAATGCCTTGCTTCACATTCACACCTGGGAGCCTCCCAGTACAGCCACAGCCTTCTACTGCTGGTCGCCGAGCAGCTGCACTGGAGCAGTTAGGGGGTCTAAGTGCCTTGCTAACAGGTACCGCAGGTAGCCTGTACCAATAAGATCCCAGGTTCAAACCCTCATCATGACCCCAAGTGTCCTCCCCATTGAAGTGCCTGTGAGCGGAGATATGGAAATCCAACCAGCTCCGCTTAGTGCTAACCCTGACCTCTGACCTCCCTGCGGAGGGGCAGGGGCTCTGTCTCACTCTGTCTGGAAAAGCATCTAGTTTGATATATTTGTTATACCGTTCTCAGTTATGAAACATTAACAAATCAATTAAGACTTTTGTGAAGTGTGTTCTGTTAAACTTACCTGTCGTGCCGTAGCGCTCTCATATCAACATACACAGTCGTGGGGTCCGGTCCTGAGGTGCCCTGAGGAACACCACCAACAACAAACACTGCAATGTCATATGATGTCCCATTACAACTACTACTGTATCACAACTGTACTGCAACTACTTCTACTACAGCTACTACTATTACTACTGCTACTACCAAGGTGCAGTGGATGCTACTGCTCGTGCATTAGCGCTCACAGAGACAAGCTTTCCCTTCACAGCAGAAACAAAGCTTTGGGTTTGAGACAGAAACCAAAAACCAAGGATGCAAACCCTCTACGACATTCAGAAAGTGGTGGAGAGAACAATGTGGGGGCGACAGTAGTGGGACACCACCAAACTTTCTGAGATCAGATTCCACCTGATCCACATGCATCCAGAAAGCCACAATAAAACTGAAAAGACTGGAAAACTGGAAACAAAGGAGGGGAAAGTGAAACGGAGCGAGGTGCAAAGAAAGATGGCAGAAAGGGGTGATAATGAGGTGGAACAGTGATTATGTCATGATAAACAAAAACACCTCTTGTGTGGCAAATCCAACACATGTGGACTGAAGGAGGATAAAATAATCTATGAAAACTATTAGCAAATATGATTTGACCCAGGTCTGGTCTGCACATTCTACAACGTGAACCTTTTGTGTTGTAGATATCGACGACTATATCAGTTAATCCCGTGTTGAGCATCATATTCCTGATTGTGGGAAAGAGTGACAAATTTAGGAGAAATAAGATGGGGGGGGGAAAGAAAGAGAAAGACCCCTGTTCCAACCCCTCTCTTCCTCCACCATCCCTCCATCCTCTTTCTGAGACAGACGTAGTTCAGTGGTGATTCAGCCTGTACAGTATAAGCAGCAAGGCCTGGGCAGAGTGAAACTGTACACAGAGCGGCATGCTGGGAAGGCTGAGTCAGAAGGCCAGACCCAGAGCGCAAGATGGCAGGTAGCGTCATACACACTACAGCACACCTGGGATCAGTAACTATTTGAAACGTTTGAATGACCTCTGGGATCAATTGCTCTTGCCTGACGAGATCAAACCGAGGGACAACATGCGTAAAGATGGCGGCACCGAACATCCACTGAACGCCTTTGGTTTTAATGGGAAACTGCTTTGACGTGGAACACTAATGCCGGGACCACAGTGAACGGGTCGACCGTGTTGCTGTCCAGCGAAAGTTCATCTCAAATGAGAGAATCGGTTACTGCTACATCATTCTGCTGAAGATGCATTGTGCTGTAATAAAGGTGTTGCGTCTACTAAAACGAATGTTGTTTGGGCAACGACATTTGTGTTGTAATAACTACAACCGATAGCCACGTCTACTCGGGTTCATCCCAATAAGCTTGCGTCTACACTCGAGGTACAAAACTGGTGGTCCTAATGTCTGGTCACTCTTCTTCGTGGACGACCCTGATATTTTCCACACCATGTATTTCCACCATATCTCAGTCTGTCCAATATACGCCCTCCCTCCTCTAGTCCCACACCCATAGATCCTGAACAGTACTATACTCCGCAGCAGTGGTCTTCAATCATGTGCCATCGGGACCCCTGGGAGTCTGCAGGTTTCCATTCCAACCAAACACTACCGCAGCGGATTTCGGTGATGGCCACACCTTCAACCAGAGAGGAGGAACTAATCAGTGAAAGTATTTGCTGTAGTGTTTGGTTGGGATGAAAACCTATGGTAAGAATGCCAAGTCGATGTCCTTGTGTCCTTGTGGAGTTCTAACCAAGTTGCCAAACAAACTTCTTAAGAACAGAAAGCACCTTTTTGAGATTGGCTGTGTGCTCGACGTCACGCAACCAATGAAGCTGTTGACTTGACCAGCTGTTATAACCGTCTCTGTACTACAGATTGTAGCGCTGTTTGGACGTGACGCATCATTCTCGCAATAAATCTCGGGGCTTCCCATTCATTCGCGGCGGCGAAGTCACCATCCGATGCAGCTTCAGCTGGCAAGCAAATGTCTGGGATTTGTATCCATCCTCTGTTGTCGCCCTTCAGTTTTTTCCACATTTTGCTCGTTAGATATTACATCAAACGCGTCTTAGAGGACACAAGAACAAATTGACAAAGACCTCTAACTACTCTTGGGTCACGATGGCATATTGAAGACCACTGTTTATACAATACTTAACCACCTACCACCCTCATCCTCCTTAACCCTCAGTCTAAACCCCGTGTGGAGGCCCGCTGATGAGCAATGTGCTGAGAGGAGGTGGGGCGGGGCAGGGGAGGTGATGGTGGTTCCCTACCTGGTCGGCAAGCTTCCCCAGCCTGTGAGGCTACAGCAGCAGAGAGGGGTGGCGGAGGAAGAGGAGGAGGAGGAGCAAGAAATCAAGGGGGAGAGGAGGAAGGAAGGAAGGAAGGAAGGAAGGAAGGAAGGCGGAGACAAAACCAAGTGTGAGATATGTGGGCGGGGTTATGCAAAAATCAAGGAAGAGGGGAGGGAAGAAAATGGAAGAATGGAAAACTAAAGGAACTAAAACAAGTCAGAACTGAAAGGATTGTTAAGTCAAACATTAGTCTTGTAATTTTCAGCCGCTAGAAAGCGATTGGTTAATTTAGGTTACGGTGTAGTTCAACATATAACATTAGTTATTATACATTCATCACAATGTCTACTGGCTCAGCGTTTATTCATGCAGTTAGAAATCACCATCTACTGCAGGGTCATAAATTATGATATAATTATGTTGAATATAGCAAGAATATTTAGCAGATCTCTTCATTTAGGTTGAAGATATACTGTATGTATCCCACCAAATATCAATCAAATGGTTCACATCATTGACATTTGATAGAAACTTAGATAATAACTTGATTTGAATTATCCAGAGCAAATCACAGCAGATCTCTTTATTTAGCTTGCAGGTAAATTCATGTCCATTGATTGGTACAATCAAAGACAGGGATTAAAGAATAACAAAAGGACAAACATGTTCAGTGACATTTTGATATGAACTTGGGGAATAACTTGATTTGACCCACTGAAGGTTCCATAGCTGAAATGTCAGAACAATGATCAGCCTGAAACGGACAAAAACCACACAACTGCAAAAAGTATATTTTTAAAGAAGGAAGAAAAGAAAGGTTATGTTTTCATTGATGCCCGTGTATTTCTACATTATACAACGGGGCTTTAACAGGCGTCAAGTGCCCGGACGACATGAAAGTCATTCAACACACAAACGACCGTGTCAACTTTCAATGCAACGTAACCAAAATTGCAGTTAGGTGGTTTTTGCGCTATAACAGTGATAGGCTAGCCTGAAAACCCCGACACTGAACAAGAAAAGCGCCCGTCTCAGTTCACTGAGGCCACGGAAAGGCAGGGCGAGTCCACTGTCCCCGGAACCACAGATTTATCTTTCCTCTTAGAAAGAACTGTGTATTCTCAGCACATTCTATTACAGTGTATACCTGGCTGACCTCAAGGAAAATGTTGTGCTCACCCGTTTCCCTCAGATAAATCAAACCGACGGAGCCCCTGGATCAAACAGTCTGGTACAACACAAGACAATAACCACATTGCCCAAATCCGCTGCCAACTGCAAACAAACAGCACAGTTCACTGAAGTCTAGTTTAACCAAGACTACTCGAGTACATTTCCAAAGAGCGGCAGAGAAGCAAGCATCTAACATTTTGCAAACGTGGTGGAGACAGCTGTATTTAAATGAGGGTTTTGCTCGTTTAATGGTTTGTACCATGGAGAGTTTGGACGGGCAACAGAACCGCAAAATGAAATTTGAGCCTTTAGAATTAGAATGATAAGGATACAATAAGCTACAATAAATGTTAGAGCTGTAATAGATTGTTCTGACTGCAGTAATGTGTTTTTCAGAAAGATTCTTTGGGGCTTCACACAATTAGAAATGATTGAGACTGAGTCATTTGTTGGGTAATAATATGTTTAGAATTTTGAAAGTGATTTCATTCATATTTTTCAATAAATGTTGATTTCTTTACACATGCAGGACGTTTGCACGTTCCATTGAAACGTATTAAATAAAGACGCAATCTCCGTCAACTACATTGCGTTGAGGTTTGATAGATCACAGTGCTGCATTCATCTATTTACATTTTCTCCTCCCAGATTTGTGCAAAAAATGCCATCTTGCATATTCATTGAGGCAAAAGTACTAACCTAAGCTGTGTTATT
>OMOT01078412.1:0-10946 GCA_900312575.1 Acanthochaenus luetkenii
TGGTCGCGGAGCCTCGTGCTCCCTGTTGGAAACCTACGTGTCGGGGAGGGGGGGGGGCTGTGGGTTTGATATTACGTGAAACTGGATGTGTGAGAGGCATCATTATACAATCTGGCTTCAATTCACCACCTCACCAACTGCGTCGCTAAAATCCCCTTTCTCCTAAATGTGCCTACGCATGGGTCAAAGTTTCCCTACGGGTGCGCACTTTCTCCCGTCAAATTTATTTTGATAGGTCACATACTTAGCGTGGGAAGTTGCGTACGCACCTTTCAGGCCCCGTTTTGTGCGTATGCAACGTTGATAAGTGAGGCCCCAGGTCCTTTCACTAGATCTTCATGAGACTCTTTTAGGGTGTAAGGTGGACTCTCCATCATACTTAACAGTACACAGAGCATGGAATATATGGTTCATTTATGGATGACAAAGTCTTGAGGATTAAAAGAAAATACCATCCCTTTCCAATCACTATAATTGAAAATACAGAGGTTGCCGTTTCAGCAGGTTTTTCCCAGTCCAATTTTACTTTGGAGGTCTATGGAGAAATTGAACAGAAAGCTACTATATTTATAATTCTGTATTTTCTCAAACTGTGATCAGAGGGTGATGATTGAAATTTCCTCTGAAACGTGTCTTTTTCAAAGCCATAGCAAGCAGTTAACCTTGCAAGGCTAACAAGACTAACACCAGCAGCAGTTACAGCGGAATACGCTGCCCAGACTCCCCTACAAATAAAACCACTGAGGAGAATAACGGAAATAGAAATTTACAAGAAACAAGAGACTGAGATTGACGCAGAAGCCGACCCGTTAGAATGGTGGAAAATCAACGAGGCCCACTTTCCACAGCTATCAAACGTAGCACTTAAGTATTTATGTGTTTGTGTAACTAACACTCCATCAGAAAGACTGTTCAGTACAGCAGAAGGTTGTTTCACCCCAAAAGTGTCTTCTGAAGCTGGAGAGTGGACATGCTTGTGAATCTGTAAGCTATTCACTCTCTGGGGTACCTAGACCTGGCACTCAGGCTTTAAATAGCATTTTATATTCTGATTGCACAAAGTGTGATTACTGAGACAAACGTATGCCTATTTAATTTGTTTGACTATTTCTTTGTTTTGTATTTGACGTTTACAATTAGCTCTTTTCTAAAACTTTTCATAGCCAATACATTTGCACTGGGCTCGAGCCTTATTTTATGTATTTTGATGTCAAGCACATTTTGTAAGTAACTGATTAACCAAGACCAAGTATACTTCGGTTTTCAACTACGTTTTTGATGCCTATGCTATGCATATTGATTAAAATCAGTTAGTTTTAGTGGCCATGTTTTTAAACTGAGTATTGCTGTTGCATTAACATGATAAACTTTTCCAAAGAATGATTGAATGTTTGTTGTATTAAGGAATAAAAACCAATGTGCATTACATTACAGCATTTAGCAGACGCCTTTATCCAAAGCGACCTACATGTCATACCGTTGGCGGAGGCAGCCATGCAAGGTACCAACCTGCTCAATGTGCGTCACACTTAATGTCTCCTCACATAATGGGATCCAAGTGACTCATTGTAGGTAGCGGAATCTTGTGGCTAGAAGTCGATATTACCGTGTAAGCCAGTATTAGGCAACATATCGAACCGGTTTTAAAATGATTACACTGTCCCAAGCCTAGTAACTGATGGCAAAAAAAGTTAGTTTTTTTTTGTTTGTGCTAGTGTGGCAATTTATCCAAAATGAAGCAATGGGGTTGAATACTTGAATACTGAATTTGTTATTTTAATTTCACATACATTTCTTCGGTTTTGTGCATAGACCTCAGCCTGAAAATCCTGAATAAACGCATTTTTAAATAACACAACCATGTGCCAAAAGTCAAAGGGTCCGACTACTTTTACAAGGCACTGTACATCAAACCTTGAAAACTGAGTATTTTATAAATTAGCTTTTAACAAGGAACACAAACAGCTTCAAAAATGTAAAGCAACAACAGTGTGCACAGACACAACAAATGTACTCCCATCATTTAGTTTCAATGTGTTGCATGGCAGCTTAAACAGGAAATGATTATGCAGTGAGAGGCAGCAAGTGAAAAAGTGAACAAAAAGGAAGACATTAGTAAGTGCAAATCCGATAAAAATCATCCAAGTGCCCTTCAACATGATACAGCTGACTGGTCACCCAAACTGCAAACCCTGAGGTATTGCAAGGCATGGTTAAGAGGGTAAAGAGAGAGCACGCCACGATTACTTCCTCTATTGGGATTAGAAGGTCCTCTGTTAGTGTTATCAAAATTGCAATTCATGACTGTAAAATGCATTCAGAGTTAAAACCTTAACAATGGAATGCTAAATAGGTACAAATGTGTTAGCAATCACATAAAAACTTCACCACGCCCTTGTAAGTCTAGCAAAGAGGGATTGTTAAATTCATATAAAAACTGAATTCAACTTGGAGCCCTGCTGTAGTGCAAAGGCAAGACAGGATAAGATACTTGACAGTATCTGAGCATGCAAAGATCTACAGATTGTACCAATAGGCAAGAGAAAGAATATAAGGGCAAGGTTTAGAAAGCCACCAGTTTTTGATCTGGATTTGAGTTTTACAGCAAAAGTACAACAGCTAGTTAAGCCACAGTGTCAGACCCCCCCCAACTCACCGCAAACCTGCAGTCCCATAGACTCCATAATGTAAGGTACCGCAGGAGTGCAGTAACTTCCTAAATAATCAATACAAATCAAGGTAAGGATAAAGTGTTATGAGCAAGTAAGTGGGCACGATCTCAGAGAAAGGTGGCCGATATTACATTTCTAATTTGGTGGCTTGGAAATTAAGCTATGATGAGGCTTGATGCATCCTTACAAATAAATTAAAAAAAGTCCCCATCTATTGGGCTCTGTATCTCAGATTTAACAAAAATGTGGAAAGCATATCCTTGCCAGGCAGGTCAGATACGATAAGCTTGGACTTAATGCTAACTCTTAAAAATCTGCTTTGAGAAACAATATAATGAGAAAGACTTTAGTCAGCAGCCGAGAGAGGGCAAGGTAGTTTGATGCTGACAATTTTTCATCAGAGAAAACTGAATAATGTATCAATCTAGTGTACGTGCAATGGACTTACCAGAAGACTGACTGATGCAAGAGACTTTGTCATTGAACGGAGGAAGCTGTGAGGAGACAAAAGTCACGATTAGAAATTACAAAACAAAACCTAGTCTTTGGAATGATCTTCTAAAGGAGATTAGGCTAGCAAGTAACTTCTTCCATTTTCCTTTTCTTTCTTTCTATATTTCAACAGTTGTAGGGGGACACAGTAGAGACAGTTCTGTCAGGATTCAGTCCTGGGTCAGCAGGGGCACGTGGCTCCAGAGATTACAGCCTCTACCACTCGACTATCTGGGTATAGTATATTCTTAAATCAGGCTTTTATATATTGTTTATGTGTATCAGTTTCTACTGTGTTACGTCACATTGTAAAAAAAAAATTGCCATTTTTAATTTGTTGTCTATTATTCATGGTTACTCAATATTTAGAATTAATTTACTTTTCCTGAAGGGGAGGATATTAAGACCAGCTACCAGCCAAATTATAGTAAGTAATGGCCATGGCTTTTAAGTTTGCCTAATCTACTAGCCACTTTGGCAGGTAACAAAGCATCGTTGGTCCTATTCTATTCTAAAAATCTAGAGGGGTGGTAAAATAATTATATCGATTTTTGACATGCGAGAGCATGGTCAAGAGAATAGACAATAAACTTTCAAAACATATAAGCTATACAACTAACACAAGATGAAATGTAAAAGACCGTATCACATGGCAAGAACATTATATTAAAACTGCCATTATGCAATAACTGTCAGCGTAGAGTACTTTCATTTTAAAGGTGCTACGTGTAGCCATTTTTTAACATAAAAAAACCTAGTCTTTGAGTCAAAATATGACTATTAATTTTCAAATTAGTAGTGATATTGTGGTATAAAAATATAAACAAATAAGACCATGATCGATCGGCTGTCTCCATTTCATGCCAGTTAGAGCTAGTGTTACTCAAAATTAGGACCACATTTCCAATTAACCTAGTTGTTTCCTGTCAATGAGGACGTTGCTGCCATAAAGCACAAAATGTAAAGTGCAGTTAGAGGCCAGTAGAGGCAGCCAGTCCTCTTGGTGATGGTCTTGTTTGTTTATAATTATACTAATGACTCAAAATTAATGTAGTAATGATTTATTGTTAAAATGATACACAGAATATTTAACATGCCTGTTTCCATACATTTTAAAGCATTAGATGCTTAACTTTCTAAACCAGCTCCTTACCTCAACATAACATCGTGGACCCACAAAAAACTGATTGATCTCATCAGGGCTGAACTCCCCGAAGATGTACTATGGGAAGAAATGAATATAGTCATTAGTTCAAAAGAAAGGCATTATAAAAGAATATTTCACAAAATGTACACATCTGTTTTTCTTGATGTTGTATAACCTGAAAATCGGGAAATTGATCCTGAATAGCCTGCGACACCATGAAAAAAAAAAAAGGGGGGGGAAAGGCCACTGAAGGCTCAGGTTAAACCCTTTGTAAAAACCTGAACAAATGCATAAAGAGAACAATAATGCCATATCACTTTATTTTATTGTAGTTTGACAGTCATAACTGAAAAAGAACAGAAATAAATAAATAAGTTCCTTTAAAAAACTTAAGTGCAGCCAGTTTAGTAAAATAAAGGACTTAACATTTTAAATAGTACAGTAACTATAAAACAGTAGTGCAGCATCAACTTAAAAACAAAACATTCAAAATAAACAAGAATTACAATTATGTGTAAAACAAAAGAGCAGCAGCTACACAGTACACAAACGTAGTATTGCTCACCATTTCAAGCGCAACGGTACATTCCTGGCAACACCGTGCCACCCATCAAAACTGAAACCATACTGTGCACATCGTTGTTTTACTGGTGGGATTTTCCAGTGTAAAATATTTTCAAAGTGCAGATATTCTCCACGCACGGTAGGTATGGGGGTTTTGGTACACGTTTACACAGAATGTAGGCGTGTATCCATAGTTAACCATAACATGACATCATAGCCATAGAGGCCAATGAGACTGGTCGGAACCTCAGGTTAGCTGCTAGTAAGTAAGCAAGCAGTTGTGATGGATTAACGTTAGGAGGTAAATATACTTTACTGTTTCTAAATGTTTTCATAACTAGTGTCATGAAATTCTAATAAACAAGCCTTCCAATCACGGAGTGTTTTTTGTGCATTTGCTATTATGAGATAATACGGCAACCAAAAACAACAACAGAATGGATTAACTTGTATTGCACTACTATGCAACGTAATAAATATTTAAAAAATTGTTCATAAAATGAGCACTAGTTGCATCTGTGGGCTACATGAGCAGAGTTGGTTAGAAATGCAGGTTGGGATCAAGTTTCACTTGTCGGGGGAGCAGGGTAACCAATCGTACAGGCGAACCTGCACAGCAGACTCCTACTCCACCCGGAGAAAACCACCACACATCATGACATACAGTGAAGGACGCAGCGGAGAGTATTTTACAAAACAAGTAGATGGCAACTCTAACATGTTAACTCTATGGTGGGGTTTTAAGTGTGAAAGGGGGAGTACCTGCGGTTATATCATATGCTACGACCGCAGATTTTGAACAAGATGGTGCAGTGGGTAATCCTTGTGTAATCTCCCCGGTCCTTTCTGTGTGGAGTTTGCATGTTCTCCCCGTGTTCGCGTGGGTTTCATCCGGGTGCTCCGGTTTCCTCCCACAGCCCAAAGACATGAAAAATAGATGTGTATGGTGTAGTATGTATATGATGCAATGTAAAGCCCTTTGAGACATGCTTGTATAAAAGGGCTATATAAATAAAACATGATTGATTGATTGTGCAGTCCACAGAGCCGCAAAAATCTCCCAGCTGATCGCGGAAATGATTGTGAAACACAAGACCGTTAAGGCTTTATGTCTCTGATGGAGTATGTTGAGCCATCTTACTCAGTCCCAAGCCGGTGGACGATGACACCGCGGATTCAAGAAATGTATGATCGAGCCTTGGAGAGAAAGGATCAGTTAGGGAAACAAGAACACATCGCAATCACAACTGATGCTTGGACAAGCCTAGCCGTGGACATGCTAGTTAGTTGAAATTGAGAAATTTACTTTTTTGGTTGAAATTGATTAATGCTGTTGGAAATCAACGTTTTGTTTATAACAAAGAAAAAAATGTTAAACGTTTAACTTTTCTTTATTTCTTTATTATTATTATTATTAGTAGTAGTAGCCTGTATTATAATATAATAGATGTTGTATTATAATAATAGTAGCCTACCCTAGTTATAGTCACGAGTAGGGCTGAAACGATTCAAGAAACTATTACTAAAAATATAGCTATGTTTAATCCATAGAACTATATACAGCGCACTGTGTTTCGCACGGATGATTATTGCTGTTGCACAATGCGCTTACGCTGTTGACACATGAGGAAGACATGGGTTGGTCGCACGGATTGCAAAATCATACAATTTAGTTGGTTTTGACTGATTTTATACTATGCACAATGGTGGAATATGATGTTGCTCAGGGTAAATGTCATGGCCTGAGGCTGCATTGTGTTCACATAGCCTCCTGTAGTGGAAATTAGTAGTATTTTGCCGCCAGATTCCCTTCCAAGAGGTAAAAAACCCATTTGGCACAATTTAAATGGAGAGTCCTATCATCACTAAAACCTTTGTAGAACCTATGTGCTTTGATGTATTTATATGTACTTTGGTACAGTTGTAGTCAAGGAGTTGATGAATAGATTCAGTGGCATCTTTGTACATAAAAGCATCTGCTAAATGCTTTTTAGCATCTGCTAAATGCCATAATGTAATGTAATGTAATGATGATATGTACTGTAAGTCGCTTTGGATAAAAGCGTCTGCTAAATGCCGTAATGTAATGTAATGTAATGTAATGTACATGGGATCATTGCTATCATGGTGTTATCCAAACATTTTAGGCGAGGATAAAAATCCTCATTTCTCCTTTGGTTTATCCGAGTTTACTCTGGCATACTAACAGTCAGAAGGTACTGACACTGGAAATAGATTCTATAAGTTCTTGTCTAGCCATAGATGTCAAGGTCATGCATATAGACCAGATAGATGTGGAGCTATTCTTGTTTTAGTACGTTTGTTCAGATGAGCGTACCCTCCCAGCACCCTAGGTAGGAAGAGGTTAAGAACACGGCATACTCCAGTCTGGCCGACTTAAGACTGTTTTTTCATGTTCTTAAATCCTGTTCTTTGTTTTGAAAAAGTTAATGAATGCCAGAATTGGCAGAAATTTCTTCTTAACTTTTTCTAAACTGCGTTCGAGAATGAGGTCCAATGTGTTTGTAGCAGCTGAAGAGCTGAAACATGACACTATGAGGCCATTAATACTAGTAAGATGATGCATCTATAAATTACTGTATCAACAAGGTAATAAACTTAACATATATAAAACAGATAAAAAATTAAGTGAAGCATGAGTTTGAATGTATTACTTAATGGTAGCAATGTACAATAGTAGATGTGATGAGAATTAGTGTGCAACAGTTTTCGCTATTTATTTCAGCCCTACAGAATTGATTGATAAGTTTAGTTTCTGCCATATGGCTTTGAAATATACTAATTGATATAATAATATAACTAATAAATACCGTTTTTTGTTGTCGTCAACAGGCAATGGATTGTAGTTAAAAGTATGTTGTGAGAGAAATATATGCGCTGCAGAGCCGGCTGGAGACATTTGAGGAGGTGTATTCTCATGAATACCTTTCATTACATGTTGGCTTTGTAAAAAAAACATGATGAAACTGTATGCGTGGACTCTTGTTCCAACTTTCCTGTCCACCTGTTTTTGCCTCCTACAAATGCCACAAAGCCTTCCAAGAAGACTGTAAAGGCTTATGTTATGCCTGAGCTGTAGTTAGGTTGAAACTTGGTAGTTCTGAAAGTAAAGTTGCTCAACTTAAGGGCAATGTTTATTATTATTATTATTATTTAAATGTATGCTTTAGTTTTTCGTTGTATGTATACCTTTCTTTTAAGTAATTTGAAAAAAAAAATATATATTTACTTGATTTTGCATGCGTTTTTCTGAGAGGTGACGTGTGGAAGATGCAGGGGCCCCGAGATCCTGGCTAAACTGAATGAACTGTATGAATTGATAGCTGCAACATTTTGAGTCCAAGAAAATGTCCAAATTCTGATTCCAGCTTCTCAAATGTGATTTCCCGTGCAGTGTAACTCCCGTTTTTTTAATTAACTTTTTAAAATAAAAGTTGTAAAAATTCTGTTAGTGATTCATAATTGTCTCTTTAAAGTGATGCTAAAGATGAATTTGCATACTCAAAACTTCAGGTAATTATTTTTAGTCAAATAACATATGATGCATTTTATGGCCGGTACATTTTTCCATTGGCAGATGAGCCAAATTGTAAATTTTGGAGCCTGTGTAAACGTGTGCACAAAAAAAAATCCCTATTGTCCACACCAATTGAGAAAAGTTGACATGAACTCACTATCCACATCGTTAATCCTCCCAGCGCATTAAACTGGAACGTGAAAGCGGAGGCACAGAGAAAAGAAAGTGCAGCTCAAGCATATGCAACTCTTTGCAAACGAGGCCTCACACGAGGGCCCACATTGTTGAAATGGCACTACAAGCGACAAACAGCCTGCTATAATCCAACGGCCTCAGGATGGCTAATACAATCACAACAGAAAGAATGTCCCTTTTCCTCTTTCTGCAGGCCTTCCACACGTACCACACTAAGCTTCCCTTACTGTTCGTTTGGATTGAGGATTACAACAAATTAGCTTCTTCTTCTTTCGTATGAGTCCTAGGGGTGAACAGCATTTTTGGTTGATTCGACATTCACAGTGCCTTCATTTTAGGTTGTATGTATACCTTTTTTTAAAGTAATTTGAAATTATTATTTTTATTTGTGTTTTTGCATTTCAGAAAATGTTTTCTTTAAAACCCAGAATGTAATATGGTACTTAATGCACTAAATGGGTATAATTTTGACAGATATTATTGTATGCAATTTAAGCAATACAAATGTAGATTTTTCTAAAAAAGGAAATCAATTAGTTCATTTAAAGAGACCTGTCTTATTTTCTCTGTTGTATATTTACCATTGCTCTTTAATAAAGCAAAAGTATTTCTTATCCGATTAATCAATGGAATAATCGGTAGAATACTCGATTACTAAAATAATCGATAGCTGCAGCCCTGTGTGTGTGTGTACATACACACACACACACACACACACACACACACACACATATACACACACACACACACGTGTGATCTGCTCCACTCATACGTTGCCAGCAGGTCGCTCAGGTTCTCTGACCAGGGCCTATTGGTTGTCCCTCGTACTAGGCTCAAAACTAAGGTGAGCCTTTGAATCTGTAGCTCCTAAATTGTGGAATGCTCTTCCACAGGACTTGAGATGCAGCCTCTGTGAACATGTGTATATCTGTATTTGTTTGCGTTTATTCATGTCCTGTATTTGTGATTCATTGTAATTTTTATCTGGATGATCTTTGTGTGTTTTAATTCCTGTGAAGCACTTTGTGACTCTGTGACTGTCTATGAGAGGTGCTATACTAAATAAACATTACTTACTTACACCACCCAGGTACACAGACGGTACCATATGCACCAAAACCCTTTCCTCCAGCTGCTGGAAAAAACCTGAAAGGAAACACTAATACTTAAGCAATATGTCCAGTTTCCCTATGCTAGCAAGCAAAGCTAGCAAGCTGGACAAAAGACTGCTAACCTATATGGATAACACCATATTACTATGGATTACTGCATATCACTGACAAACTGCCTGTTATGCAATGTCAACACCCTGAGCAATTAATAGTTAAAACTATACAAACAAACAGAATAGACAACTGTACTAGCTAGTGAGCATTACTGGTTAACTGCCTACTGAGAACAATACAAGTGATGGTAAAACCTCACAGCTCTGCAGGACGAGCCACACCTACAGGCTCTTGCTGGCATATGCACATTTTAAAGTGTTCAACTTGTTAAGCTTGTTCAACTTGTTCAACGTGCGATAGACCAACTTCATGGAATGGTTGCCAGCTGTGGCTGTACCACCTGCTGCTCAACTAACCAAAAAGTAATATGGTCTGATGAGTACATTCGGATAGGTTTAGGTTTGGAAAATGTCAATGGATGCCTTCAACCCATAATGCCAACTGTTACATGTAGTGGTGGCTCTGATAATGCCCCCATGCTAAACAAAGTTTGACAGCGGTTTCATGAACACGAGGATGAAGCCAAATGCCCTCCATGGCCTCTCCCATCACCAAATTGAAACACCTTTGTGGGAAGTTCTGGAGCGCAGTAGAGGTGGTGGGAAAAATCGATTCATGCAAGAATCGCGATTCTATTGTCCACGGTCATCGATCGATTCACCAACTCCCAAGAATCGATTCTTATGTTACAGACAAATGTCTGTTTGCCGCCGGTCCAGCAGGGGGCGGACTTCACCTTCACCCTCTAATGTTATTGTGTTACCAGTCATGTCAATAAAGCTTTTTGGCCTGAGGCAGGAAGCGGATACGGAAAAAGAAGTAACCCATCTGGGCTGAAAGCGTCTGGGCGCAGTTTGGATTTTACGGCCGGGTAGAAATAATTCAGACAAAACGCACCCGGTCTGCAAACTGCCTACTGAACCATCCGGCTAGTTCCTGGATATCAGGAGTCAAAACCTCTCTCTCTCGTTCTCTCGCGCTCGCTCGCTCTCCCTCTCTCTTTCTCTCTCTCTCTCTCGCTCGTTCCCTCTCTCTCTCGGCAGGACATTTAGGACAGTAGTGTAAAGAACACCAATAGTGTAAGGAAAGTGTAACGCATGGTACATTTCACT
>OMOT01078413.1:0-11034 GCA_900312575.1 Acanthochaenus luetkenii
GGGAGGGAAACCATTCATTCTTAAAACAGGCCACCATTTTATATTTAGGTTTGAAATTGCACATCCAAATGTTCTTGTCAAACAAACTTGCACTAATGGGCACAACAGTTACCGAGATGTCCCGTTGAAATCTGTTCGCATTTTGTTGCAATGCTAGTGGAAACTATATGAATCAGCTGATTCCATTCGTTTACATCTTAGTGCCAAATTAAAAACTGTTTTCAGCTATTTGGCCAGAACCTTTGGGTGTGCAATTTCAAACCTAAATATTAAGTATTGGTATATGTTGCTTTAAGTTGACCCATTTAAAAACTAAATAGTTTGTAGAGGAGTTTTCCACCTGATGCATCAAGGCCACCTGCCCTTCAGCAGTCTGATGGTGTGCTCCACAACCGACCTTGTTCTGCCGTGCGCCAAATTGTAGCCCAGTTCCTCTGCTGTTCGGGGATCGGCAAAGGGAGTGAGAAGCCACATTTTCAGTGGATAGCCCCAGTCACCTAATAGGATAAAACCGTTGTTACATTATTTTGCACGGTTAATAGGCTATTATATACTGAAAAGAAAAAGATCCTGGCTACTTGGAGCATACATTCAGTAGTTGCATACGGGCATCGCAGATGATCTGAACATTCAATGAATGGAAATTCTTCCTGTTAACATGCATGTTCATCTACAGACAGTGACCAAAATTATCTATAAGCTTTAGCGCTTGAGAAATGGAATGGCTAGGATTTGCTAGCGTTAATAATATGTCATCAGCAAATAGGCTGGCCTTATACTCACAACTACCAATACTAATATCACTGATATCCTTATGCGCACGTATGGCACAGGCAACTGTTTCTAGGGCAAAAAAATGATCGGTGATACCGGGCACCCTTGGCGGGTAGATCGATAGAGATGGAATGGATCAGACCTTATACCATTTGTTCTGACTGATGCAGCCGGTTCATGGCAAAGTGCCTTTATCCATTTCATAATAGCCGGTCCAAATTCGTATTTAGGAAGTACATAAAACTAATATTTCCATTACACTTGATCAGAGGCTTTCTCAGCATCCAGCGATAGTGCTATCGCTGAATGCTGAGAAGCCCCTGCCCTTGACATAACATGTATTAGCCTCCTCATGTTATTTGATGCTAGGCGACCCTGTTCAAAGCCAGCCTGATCAACATAAATCAATGAAGCTATAACTTTTTCCAGTCGCCTTGCAAGGACCTTCGCAAGCAACTTGTAGTCAGTATTCAAAGGCCTAATATTACACATTTGCAAGTAGGCCTTGCCAGGTTGTGGAATCAACGAAATAGTAGCTTGCCGCATGGTTAGTGGCATGGATTGATTAGCTACTATATCATTAAACAGCAACATTAGAAGTGGTGTAAGAGAGACTTGGAAACATTTAAAGAATTTACTTGTGTAGCCGTCACGTGACTGAGGAATGGTGTGCTGAATGCTCTACATAGCTCTGTCCTAAAAACTTCTAAATGACAATTTACTGAAACTGAAGAACTGGATTATTTTGTTTAAAACATAGTTGCCTGTCTGCATGTCTATTCCCTGGTTCTTGCCAAAAACAACGCACCAAGACAAAGAAAATTGAACGGCGCGCAGCAATCAAACAAATTGTCAAGCAAGGATACACCTGCCTTGGCACAGCTACTACTAACTGAGGTGAGTGACCTCAAAGACCAATGTACTGCCAACAGTAAAACCCTGCAATACCTATCCAAAGAAGTGAACACTTTAGAAACCAAGTTTGTCAACGTGGAAGCACAGTCAGAGAAATAATTTGGTCTTTGTTGGTCTGACAGAAGGACAGACAACCCAGACAAGATGATGGGTGACATATTGAGATATATTCTGGATGACGAAATGACACCAGAAGTTGAAAGACAGCACCGCAGCCTACGTCTCCGCCCGGCACCAGGTGAGCCACCGTGCCCGTATCTGGTGCGTATGCTAAGATGGAACAACAGACAGAAGATCCTCCAGGCCGTAACGGAGAAAAGGCAGCTTTCCTGGACAGGAAAACCATTCAGTTTTCCAGGATTTACCAACGGAGGTCAAAAGAGAGCACGCAGAATATGATGACATCAGAGGGGAAACTCTGGAGAGAAATGTCCCTGCTATATGGTGTAATTTAATGTATACTTTATTGTCACACCCATGCACAGAGCACCGCACACCTAGTGAAATTATTTATCTGGATTTAACCCATCACTGATCCCCCCCGGATACACAAGTGATTGCACAACACACACATGCTAGGGGGGCTGGAGCAGAGGGCTGCCATGTACAGTATGGTGCCCGGGGAGCAATTTTGGGGTTAGGTGTCTTGCTCAAGGACACTATGACAGATGTATCCTCGGGAGGAGCTGGACTCAAGCCGTTGACCTTGCAGTTGCGGGGCGGGAACTCTACCTCCTGAGCTACCGCCGCCCCACTTAGCTTACCCCGCTAAACTTGTCGTCACCATTGATGAGGTGAAATATATCTACAACGCATTGGAGGCTGCTAAAGATCTGAAGAAAAGGTTAGTGGGTGGCAGTAGCTCAGGAGGTTGAGTTCCTGCCTAGCAACCGCAAGGTTGAAAGTTCAAGTCCAGCTCCTCCCGGAAAAAAAACAACTGTCATAGTGTCCTTGACCAAGACACCTAACCCCAAATTACTCCCATTGGGTTGGCTCCTCGCATGGCTGCCTCCGCCAATGGTATGATGATGTAAGTCACTTTGGATAAAAGCATCTGCTAAATGCCGTAATGTTACCCATTACCCAGGGTCTTTGGTGAATGAGATGAGTGGAGGCATACCTGCACCAGCGTCACTGTAACCCCCCCTTCTCTCTCTTCATTCATTATTTCTTACTGGGGCTGACAGAGAATTGGAGAGACTTAGATGTTACACAATAAACAAGTACAAAATGAACAAATCTTGTTTAAAAAAGAAATATGATCTCCCTTGTTAACATAACGCTGGTGCTCGCAAGTGGATCTTTAATTCCCGCATGTTGAATAAACTTTAAGGTCTGAGTGGTATGGGCAGAATGCAGCACTGCCTTACCTGTTCTGCTCGCGGTCAAGGGACAGACATCCGTTTAGTTTTTCTTCTGCCTAATGGCAATTTGAAAATCATCCTATGTGGAACTGAATGGGATAATGAGATAGATGCAGGAAAAACCGCCCACACGCTTTACCGTGTAACGCGCTGTAGATGCTCAGTACGTTTTTAAGTGCAGATAGCGCGACTGTTTGTCTCCGAAGTGTAGATGGTGTGACCGCAGTCTACAATATAGCAGTGGATCTCTTCTTACATTGGGTTAATGATGTAGTTATCATGATTATTCCAGGACTGTAGTAATTTATACTACAGCAACAGTTGTACTGGTCAGATCAAAGATTGATTGACAGGCCCTTCCTGTCAGCTCCCTTGGTTGAAAGGAGGTTCTGTAGTGTGAACTACAGCAGGTTCAACAGGATTCTGCGGTCTCTGGAAAATGCATTATAACATCAACAGCATGCAACATGTACCGGTAAGCTTTTTTAATCTTAGTGTTATTGAACTGTACACAATAGTTTTTCTGCCGTTACACCTTAGCCAAAGCTTTTTCATGAAGTGAATTGAAGAGCCCATATGAGCCGCGGGTTGGCCACCCCTGGGCTACACTGTAGCATACAATAACTTGGCCCAACTCTGATATCAATCAATGCGATATCCTTTTCCAGTCTTTCGGCCATGGACAGTATGGTGGAATAAAAGCACATTGGCGGCAATTTGTTGCAAAATGTGTTAATGTCTACTCTTTATATACCAAGCCAATCGCTACCAATCGCAATTAAATGCGTCCTTACTCATGAAGATGTGGTTATTCCTTTACCATCTGGACTACCGTAAGCTATAATCACTAATAATGCAAGTGCTAGTGAGTTTGGAAAAAGTAGCCCCCACAACTGGTGTAATAAACATATAGCCTTGTGCGGCTGTTTATTGAATGTATGCAAGCAGTTACGTTATTGTCATGAAGTGGGTGTTAGACTGTGTGCAAATAACATTACATACAGCCACCGGCGTCACATGGACATGGCAAGGTGTTGCATTTGTCATAGTATTTATAATTCTAATAGACCAAACATCATGTGGGTAAACAATTATTAAAAAACACCATCAAGAACTGGGTTCCAGCTAAAATTACTTGGATCCCTAAAAAGATCTTCAATAATGGGAAGTGCCATGAGCCATGCCAAATAATGTAAAAATGTACGAAATTGCATATAGTGAGTTTTAAAAAATTAAGCAACATAACCACCAAGGATATTTAAGCTGTATCTGTGTAATGTTATACTGAGGATATTTTAGACCAGTAGGGGTATTTCTTTAACCTTAAAATCAAGGTAAAATGCATTGAAATTAATTTTCCAAAACATTTCCCCCAGTGAATTCTGGCCATTGACACCACTGCAACAGGGTTACATACAATTATGGCTTGTAAAAACACGCTTATTTATAATTGTTTATTTGACTTCTTGATTTGTCTGCCTTAACTTAAATATTCATGCTGTGTTGAATAAAGAGTAATAAAAAAGGATGGGGGTTGTGGGGGTTCCACTCACATCCCTCAACCAGATTTTCCCAACCAGTTATTGAAACTGGCAACCATACCTGTCTTTGAGGATTTCCCCCAGTGATTTGTTCAGTTGGCAAGGAATACATCTGCATTCAATCATTTTCATCAAGCAGAAAGATTGCACCCTCCTCTCAACCACTGATCACATAAGTTATTAACCACCAACTTACTCTTTGGCAATGGAACCACCTAGTGTCAGAAATGGCCATAATTGATATTCTCAGTCTCAGCAGTGAATAGGTTTTAAAATAAATTTATTTCAGAGAGGAAATTAAATAATCTTTCCAGCTGGTTTGATCACTAAAACTTGAGATAACTTCACCCACACAAAGGCATTATAAATGGTTTGAAATGTTTTCAAGACACCGCAAAATCATAAAGTTGCATACACTTAAACCAATTGACTATGTAACAAATTCTTCACGTGTGTTGAACATCCATAATCTTCAAATAAAAATGAAAGCACTCTCAAGCTCTTTTTTTATGGTAAAACAAATCACAGATTAGAGGTCCCTTCATTATTAGGATGACGGGTACATAATGCATCATTCTTACTCCACAATCTGAGGCAATTTTCTGATGCATAAACCTCAGTCACATCTTTTCCCGGAATCACTTGACTAATCACTCCTTGGTATACATTTTATACAACATAGGATAAAGCAATGCCTTTCACAATATCCATGAATTTGAACAATAAATCAAAAAAGCTAAGCTAATGAAGAGAACACAATTAAGTATGCTAAAATAAAATTAATAAAATGATGCTATATGAAATTCTGAGGAAAATATGGTGATAGATGAAAAGGCTTGGTTGACGGTTGACAGATTTGGAAATAATAACCAATAATGGGGGCGGCAGTAGATAAGGAGGTAGAGATCCTGCCCCATACCGCAGGGTTGGCGGTTTGAGTCCAGCTCCTCCCGGGAAAAAAAATCTGTCGTAGTGTCCTTGAGCAGGACACCTAACCCCAAAATTGCTCCCGTTGAGCAGGTTGGTGCCTTGCATGGCTGCCTCTGCCAACGGTATAATGATATGTAAGTCGCTTTGGATAAAAGCGTCTGCTTAATGCTGTAACTGTAAATTCCACATTATTTGTACCCAGTTTGCATTTAGGAGTCCAAGCTAATCAAGACAGAGATGAATAAACTAAGGATCTATATACATTAAGAACATGACCCCATCCTTTCATTGTCCTGATCAGACCTTGAGCAGCACACAAACTAACATTTGCAGTTTACAAAAAACAGGTTTACTTTGAGAGCATTGACAAATGAATGCAGAGTGAGATTAAGGAATGATTGAGGTTGTTTTATTGTTGCTGAACCAAGTCCAGGCCACATACAAAAGCTGAGAGGAGGGAAGTGAGTACTAATATAGATTTACTAATATACATTTCTTTATTCTGGATTCAGTCCCATGGCTTACTCATTTTTGGTTTTACTCATATTTCCTGACCATCCCAGGAATCACAAACTGAAATGGCCACATGGCAACAAGTAAAAATGAAAAATCACAGGGCTGGATCCAGGCTATTCAAACTGTTCCCCTCAGACATCACTATTTCTCCATTAAAATCCCAATATAACCAGGAAATCTAGACCCACACGTTTTCTCTCGTTGAGATATTAATATATTCAGCTTTTCAAATTTACTGGCCATGTCAGGTCTTACTTTGTCTCCAAGTAATTATCACGACAGTCAGAAGATGCCATGAGACCAGATTAGAAAAAAAGAAAAGCCCATACACTGTCTTAAGAGCAGCTTTCATGAAGAGAAATGTAAAAAAAAAAGAGGAAATCTTCAATCACATTTGGCAGAAATCTGTTTCAAGACTTTTTTGGAATTTGCTAATATTTCATTCTATACGGTATCTATGGCTTTGTACATGTACACCAAGTTGTTGGTTAATATATTTAGAGGTGAGTTAGCTAGTCCAGTAGCCTATAACATACAGTTTTAAGAAACATTGTTGGGGAAAAAAAGACGTGACCAATAGACAAGAAAGAGGACAGAAATCGACATCTTGGCTTCAGCCTCTCATTGCCAACGACTTGATTCAAAGTTTGTTTGTTTTTCTTTTAGCCAAAAAAGTTGATGCATAAATGACATCTGGCACAAAGAGGACCAAAAGGGAGAAACGAGGAGATATCTACAAGGAAAATACTTTTTTTTTTTTTAAAGAGGATAAGGGGGTATGTGGAGCAGCCCATTCCAAAAGCCTAGGCCGGGGTAAACTCATTAAGTCAGTCAAGTCGCTATGTCATTTAGTGAAGGCAGCCACCACAGCCCACAGCAGCTCATTGGTGTTGGCCTTCATGCTTTCGCCCTCGGGCTCCAGTTCCAGCAACTGCCGAACTCTCTTCATGGCCAGGTCATATTGGTCGTCCAGCAGTGGGGCGAAGGCGTTTTCCAGGACGTCAGAGGAATGGGCCAGAAAGATGAGCGCCAGCAGACGCTTGTCTATTCGGTGAGGGTCATTCACCCACTTGTCCAGCACCGCTTCCTGCACCTTCTTGATGAGGCGCTGTTTGATGTTGTCGTTGGTGAGTGGGTGTGTGGTCATGTCAAAAAGCAGAAAGTTCTGTTTCTCAGTGGTGAGGACGCCTTTCTCCACCAGGTTCTTGGCCAGCCGCTCACGGACGTTCCTCAGCTGGTAATGAAGCTTCAGTGGGTTCCACGTCTCTCCTGAACATGGACCAGAAACACAGCAAACCTGTTAGCACTAGTGCTGGGATAGCACAATGTTCCTCCCATCAAGCTGTATTTTAAAAGTGGAATATAGGAAAAAGTTGAATTTGATTGTGGGCTGACTTTAAAAAAAAATATTGTTTATATATGCAAACTCTAGCGGCAAGGTCACACAATAATTGCAAAAACAATGGATCAATGTTAGCTATCCAAAAAAAAAAATGATGGCAAGTTATGAAATAAGACAAATACATCCCAATGACTTGTTAAAGAACAGAACAGAATTATATAGACTCAGTGTTTGTCCTGTTTCTCTTCATCAAGTATTGAACATTGGTCAAAACAACTACATTTCCCTGCTTCCATTTCTGATTATTCATTTCTACAATATACACCTGGTTTTCTTCCATGTCAAATCACAGAGGCCCTGACACCCATTTTCTCAAATCTAGCCGACACTATCAGAAGTTACAAACTGAACAAATATTTTTTTGGTAAAAATAGGTATTGTTTGTATAGATATAACAATAGATATAACTGTCACTAATTTCAAAACTATTACTCTTTATTTGGACAAGCTTTGGCAGAACAAATGATTAAGATACAAGGAATCCAAAACAACAACCAAAAGCAGTTTGAATATTTAAGAGAGCAGTAAATATACAATTTCACTATGTCCGACAAGATTTATGGAGCTGAATTTCTCAAATTATACTCTACACACTTTGCAGATAATTCTGTTTGAATATGGTGGCGATTTATTTTCTATTAAGAGAAATAAATCTACATTTGCCGACTGACACAGAGGCATATTTCCAGACCTCTGGGCCAGTATTTTCATGTCTTAAACAGATAAAACATAATCTCACATACATTCCTTGCAGTAATATAATTACGTTGTTGATAAATATTCGGTTTATTTGTCTGGGTAATGTTAGGCTACTGAAGTGTACCAAGTCCGACATTTCATGTAATACAATATGAAAGTAGGCTTGGGACAGTAAGAATTTTAAATACTGGCTTACACCGGTAATAGCTACTTCTCGCCACAAGATGGCGCACTCTCACAAAAACAGACACCCAAGTGACACACATTGGTTTTTATTCCTCAACACAAACATTCAATCATTCTTTGAAAACGTTTACCATGTTAAATGCAACAGCAATATAGTTGAAAAACATGGCCATTATAATAAACTGATTATAATCAATGCATAGCATAGGCATCAAAAATACAAAGTATACTCTTGGTTAATCAGTTACTTACAAAATGTGCTTGACATCAAAATAAACGAAATAAGGCTCCAGCCTAGTGCAACAGATAGTTTGTATTTTCTAAAATGTTTAGCCTATTATTATTATAAAAAACAAAATAGTTAAATAATCATAAAACATAAATAATTGTCATCAAAATAAATACAATAGTGTCAAATGTGTCGGCTATGAAACATTTTAGATAGAGCAAATTGTACACATCTATGTAAAAAAATAGTAAAAATAATTAGGAATGTATTTGTCTCAGTACTCACACAAAGTGCAATCAGAATATAAAATGCTATTTAAAGTCCGCGTGCCACAGGTCTAGGTACCTCAGGGCGTGATAGCCTTCAGATTCACAAGCATGTCCACCTGGTCAGGCTTCAGAAGAGAATTTTGGGGCGAAACTACCTTCTGTTGTACTGAACAGTCTTTCTGACGGAGTGTTAGTTGCACAAATACATAAATACTTGCGTGATACGTTTTATAGCAGTGGAAATCAGGCCTCGTTGATTTTCTACCAGTCTAACGGGTTGGCTTCTGCATCAATCTCAGTCTCCTGTTTGTACATTTCCATTTCCGTTGCAACTTTCTCCTCAGTGGTTTTATTTGTAGGGGCGGCAGAGTAGTGTCTTCCGCTATAGCTGCTGCTGGTGTTATATTTTGCTAGCCTTGCTATCTTAGCGAGACTAACTTCTGACTGCGGCTTTGAACAAGACGACAGTTTCCCCCTCAGCCCCTCCCCCGACCAGCTGTAAGTTAAACTTGATCCCCAACCTTAATTTCTAACCAACTCTGCTCATGTATCACACAGATTCAACTATCTTTTTTTGCCATATTATCTCATAATAACAAATGCCGGTATAGCTTGTCAGCTCGCAGACCGGATGACACCGGTAAAACCGGAAACCGGTCCAACCCTATATGAAAGTGATGACATTTTCAAAAACAGAACGTGCATTTGGAGACATTTGGTTAAATTAGCTTGCCAACACCATTGACAGTTATTGCAAGTTTTAATCACTCGTAGGAACGTTTAAATTTCAAAATATAAAACACTTCTTGGCCATTCATGTTTCATTCAAGTCAGAATTAACTATATGTCACTGGGCCAAACTGGAGGGCATATTTACCTGAATGTCAAGGCCCGTTTGGTGTCTTGTTCCATTTATAATACGGCATCGTCTTGCAGCACCTCTTATGATACACTAGGTCGAGCTGCCTAGTTTTTTATTTTTGTATAGAATGAGGTCGTGACATTTTGTTTTTCTTTTAAAAGGTAAACTATGCAGGATTTAGCTTTTTTTAAACATTTTTAAATAACCACACTATCACTAGATTGGCAATCTAACTGCCGATAACCAATAACCATGTTGTTGCTATGTAGACTGTTGAACTAACAAGAGTATGAAGATTGAAGTTTGAACACACACTTAGCCTACCTTACCTCCAGATTGCTCTTCAGTTAAATCACTAAGTGCCTTTTGACAGAGGCACCATCAAACCATGAAATTAATATCTCAGGTATTTATTTGATTGTGAAACACATTATTTTGTTATTAAATGTCACGGTAATAGACTGCTCCTGTTTTTATTGATTCTGCAATGTGCACTGGTGATTTGCAATGTAAGGGATTTATGCTTTCGGACAAGTAAACAATTATTTCACCTCAAAAAGCTTAATGTGAAGGCCTGAGTTTAAATTGAGGAATACAGCTCCATACATCTTGTCAGACAGTGAAATTATATATTTACTGTCCTGTTATACTGTATATTCAAATTGTCGGGTCCAAAGGCTTTTGATTGCTGTTTTGGATTCCTCATACCATAATCATTAATTGTACCACAAATTGTCCAAATCAGTCATAGTTTTAAAATGATTGACAGTTAACCCCATAACCTCTTCCTACCTAGGGTGCTGGGAGGGTACGCTCACCTGAACAAACGTACCCAAACTAAAACAAGAATAGCTCCACATCTATATCTATATGCATGACCTTGACATAGATAAGAACTTATAGAATATATTCCCAGTGTCAGTAACTTTCTGACTGTTAGTATGCCAGAGTAAAGTCAGATAAACCAAAGGAGAAATTATGATTTGTATCCTCGCCTAAAATGTTTTCTAAATTAAACAGTGGTTAACACCATGATAGCAATAATCCCATGTACAAAGATGCCACTGAATCTATTCAGCAACTCCTTGACTACAACTGTACCAAAGTACATAGAAATACAACAAAGCATATAGGTTCTACAAAGATTTTAGTGATGATAGGACCAGGCAGACTCTCCATTTTGGCCACTTGGATACCCAAGGTACCCAAGTGGCCAAATGTTAGTTTTTTTACCTCTTGGAAGGGAATCTGGCTGCAAAATACTACCAATTTCCACTACATGAGGCAATGTGCACACAATGCAGCTTCAGGCCATGACATTTACCCTGAGCAACATCATATTCCACC
>OMOT01078416.1:0-14154 GCA_900312575.1 Acanthochaenus luetkenii
AAGTAGACTAGTATCTTAGACTCGTAGACTAGTTTCTTTTAAAAAATACCAAAAATTATTGAATGCTTAATCCCAGGGGACTAGACTCTATGCCTGTTGTGTAAAAATGATCATCTGACTGGATTCAAAGCAGCCCCACCTAGCGGAAAAGTCACGACACGCCACTGGTCTTGTGTCCAGACTTGCAAATATGCATTGTAAACTGTTCACATTATCAGGTTTACAGATATGTATAGTACATATGTACATACCTATGGTAGCATATGTAAAGAAATATGTGCAGAACATGCAGATGTGCATTGTTGGCTATAGTCACCTTGTAAAATATACAGTGCAAATGGAGATAACGTACAGCTGCAGGTAATGATAGTATCACTTCTGTTATGTCTCACACATATTTATTAAGGCTGTTTTATGGTTGTAAGACAAGTGTCTGACGACAAACATTATGCAAAAAAGACAAAAGTATGTGTCGTCAGACGGTGCATCATTTCCTGTGCGCCAGAGGATTTTCCCCAGGAAAGACCTACCAGACACCGGCTGTTTCGAACAGCAAATGTAAAAGCTTTCATGAACTGGCTATAGGTTGAATCACTATTGTGTTGTCATGGCTTATTACTTTAAGAACAGGTGCTTTTCACAATAAGGCTGCCTGCCAGACACGTTGGTATGGAGGACACTGTCAGACATTATTTCCTAACAACAAAATATCTGCATAGAACTCATGCGTACGGTATGTAGCACTGTATGCGCGCGTGTGTGTGTGTGTGTGTGTAAATCATTAGACAAAGTTGGAAACAGACTGCTCTGCTGCTTGAAAAAGCTCCCTTGTCACTCTCTGGATAAAGGTGATAAAGGTAAATGTTGTCTCAACCTTTTTGTGCACTAATTTATCCATTCTAATGTCCAATGTACACACCTGGGCCTTTTACTTGTTCATCACTGAGGAGCCTCACTGGGAAGCCTGGGAGTTTTGTGGCTTGCTAGAGGGCAGCTTAATATTAGTTGTTCTGGGAGAGGAGAGCATTAGTAGTCATCAATTTTTCCAGCCTGTCAAGTTTTCTTTTACTGGCAACTTTATAGTTACAAGCCAGTTTCACTTTGCATTGTATGCATCTCCACCTCCCACCTTGGGTTGCCTAGAGATTATTGCAGAGGTTAAAACACAAATCTGTTTTTGTATTTGTATTCAGATGTCCATATATTTTTAGGAGGGGTGAGCCAAAAGTTTGACAACCACTGACGAGCTGGATCATTTGGGACAGCATTGATTTTGCTGTAGAAATACACAGAAAAGTGCATTAGAAGGTATAGCCAGTAATGTAGTGGTAAATAAGAAGGTGGGTAAAGCGTGATCTTAGTTCTCAGTTCATCGTAAGGCAAACAACCACCATTATAAATAAAAAATCTATTAGATTTTCAGAAAAGCATGTAAGACCCTATCCTCATATAACTTTCATCAGTTTGATGTTACTTAATATGATTACTATGAATTTGATGTATGCCAGCGAATAAAGGTGGATAAAATATAGTCCTGCAAATAAAAGTGGGTAAAGTGACTTTAAGTGAGTTTACCCTCACTACATCCATGGGTATAGGATTTGAACCAATAGTATTCATTGAAGCAAGTGTACAACAGTTCTAACCCAGAAGTGTGTGTGTGTGTGTGTGTGTGTGTGTGTGTGTGTGTGTGTGTGTGTTTCATAGCGCCAGTGTTGAGGAATGTACACGGGTGTCATAGGTCTAAACACTGCCCACTCACTGTGGTGTGGAAGGCTTATACTGCCATTACAGGATATGTGTGTCTGGGTTGGAGTTCCCTCTGTGTCTACAAGTGGCATTACTGCCAACTACCAACCCACTCTGGCTGTCTGGGACGAGGCATGACTCATAAAACACACACACACAAAATACCCTCCCTTCTAACAGAGCTATAGGTGCATGTTAGATGCAAGGCTGAAACAAAAAAAGAACCGGTTCAGTTAAGGACATATATGAACATGATGACAGTAGGAAAAATAAATGTTGCCTCTGTAGATACACATTAGGATTGTGGATTTGCTTTAGAGCACAAAACAGGAAGAGGTCGCTGTTCTTCCAGAGCAAAAGGAGCTAAAGCTTGCAGAGTTTCTGGCAATGGTAAATAGTTGAAGTTGTGAAAGGCAGATGGTAAAATCACTTCCAACATGTTAATCTTCTTCAGTAAAGACAAGGAGGAAACCTTTGATCGAAGAAGCAAAGATCCTCTTTGCAACAGAAAGCAGATATTTAGTCTTCATTTTTAGATACACTAGCACCAACAATACTACTAGTGTGTGATAGAGGCTACCAGTCGTCCTGACCATAGTCTCATTTGTTTACGGTAATTATTCCAACGTATCACAGCTAATTTGACAATGATATAGCAGTAAAAATACTACACATAGCACCTTTAACATTACACGATTATTGCCATTTTCATAGTCTGTGGAGAAGCTGATGTTAATCATTGCACTAATGCGTAATAATAACAGTATTTGTTGGCAAGTATCTGCTTAATAATTGCCATCAACAACAGTGTGTTTGTGATCCATCTATCAGTGCTTTTAAACCTTCTCCACTATCCAGTGTATAGTAGGTAAAGTAGAGTATCAACCCCATAGAACATTTAATCAACACTACAGTTTAGACTTTGTAAGGTCTGTTAGTTCTACTCATTAGAGGGTACTCTTGTTTTTGGTATCTGTGTGGTATTGTGTTTCCGTTGTGTCTTTTATTTTTTAGGTACACTTCCCGGTTAGTCTGCCCCTCACGTCAGTTAGTTTTACTTCCTTCTGTTTCCCATTTCCTTTATCACTCACACCTATGTTTTGTCACCCACCTGTTTTGTGTTAGCTGTTAGGCACTCCCCTATTTAAGGCCTCCATTTTCCTTGTACAGGTTGCCAGATTATCATTGTTCGTTCCTAGTGTTAGCTATTTGAGCTGTTCAGTCAGTAAGTCTCCCGGTTTTGACTTTTTCTGGATTCTGGTGGTTTTTGCCTTTGCTTATCTCCTTGCCTGTACTGTTGCCTGTTTTGGATTGTCTACACATGTACCGAACCCCTGCCTGTTTTTTCCCTGTCTGTACTGTTGCCATTCTTTGACTACCTACCTGTGAATGACCTTTTTACGTAAATACTCAACAGTTTGACGATCATTTCGTACTCTAGTAATTGAGTCTCTGAACCCTGTGGCTTCAGACTTGTCACTTATGACTTAAGTGAGTATTCTAAGGTCTTCTCCTGTTTTCCAGTATCCGCTTGGCCCTCCACACTTCCCCTACTTTCACCAAATTATGGTTTTAGTGAGAACTGCTTTTCCCCCCTCACCCTGGTTCCTGGTTTGGCTTAACTGCTCTTCCATTTTTATACACTGCAGAAAGTGTGGAGGGGAGGGAGAAAAAGAAAAGGTGGTGTGAAAGATTTAAATGTATTACAACAATCCTGGAGAGTAAAATATCAAAGTGTGTGCGCATGCAAGTCTGTGGTAACATTTTGTCGTACCGGGGTACACATTTCATAATTAAAGCCTTTCAGAGGAAGAGCAATATTAAGTGTTTTGAGCAGCCATCGCAGTTGCAGTCCATCCAAAGCATTCAGTGTAAAATGTGATTGTCTGATTGTACACCTGTCTTTAACTGTGTAGAATCAGATGAAACGTGAAGTCATATGCACATCCCAATGAACACTTTTAGCAGATGCGGGAGTATGGAGGCTTCAAGGAATCACAGAACAGGTTTCTCCTATTTGCATGAATACGAGGGAGCATTGACATCAGAGTGCGGCATTCTCCTTTTTATTAATCTGAAAGTTTAAAATGGATGTACTTGGCTCTAACCCCCAATTTATTCTGATAAACCTACTGTAGTATATTCAAAATGTGTTTGTTTTTTAAACACGTAATTTTCTGTTTGGCTTAATCCCCAAAATAAAGACAGTCACCACACAGAGGACCATGTATGCTTTCAATTCAAGTAACTAATTTAAAAATGCCAATACTTTCTGAAGTTCTTTCTGAACAGCTGCATCATGTTATGAGGAATGCCACTTAAATTGCCCTGATTTTGACTAGACAGTTTGTGTATTGTAATCTGGTCATCACTTCAACACATCAAGAGAGCTACGATGTGATGGAGTGGCCTGTATGGAATAACGCATTGTTGCTGTCAGACAAAACCATCAGCATCTGCAAGTTTGTCAGAAATTGTGAAAACATTTTCATTTTCAGGTTGACATGAATGCATTTGTGAAATTAAACAGTGGGTTTCTTGGTCATAGGGTCACGGAACTCAACCAAAGCCACTATCTTTCATCCCACACTACAATAAAATGGAAAAATGCCAGGACTAAGCATTGCCATTAAAAACAAAACATGTAAACTCTTCATCACATGGGACAGCTGCCATGTGATAGTACAATAGGAATGTGTAGTCTATGGCTGAGCTCTTGTTTGACTAGTAGACAGATAATATACAGTAGATGACTTTCAGCATCTGTTCTATGGGGTTGATAATCTACTGTACACTGGATAGTGGGGAAGGTTTAAAAGCGCACACACCTACTATACTTGTGAGGAATTCCATTAATTCTCTAAAGTTTTATCCTTACACTAACCCTAACGTTTTGTTAATCTAAACCCAAATCCTAATCAGGGGTCCTAATCTGAAGTTTGTGATGCAGCGAAAGCAATATTGTAGGAAATATCTTCTGTATGGTGGCCATTTTAGGACATACTCTGCTGCATTTGTCATTCGTAGATGTACATTGTCAGATTTAGCTGGATTTTCATCAGGTTTAGCTCTTTTGTCAGACTTAAATGGAGTACTGGCGTCACAATCAAACGCTTCCAATCCTTCATCACATGGAGCAATCTTGCATGCACACATTCTGAGGGAAAACAGTCTGCTACATCCGGACTGTAAGGAACCAGTTGCAGTAAATACTAAAAGCAATTAGAATTAACTGCATCGATTCCGATAAGTCTGATTCATGTTTGGATAGTCCAGCTCTCTGTCACAAGTATTCCCGCCTTATCTTGATAATGTATCATTTTGTTGGAAAAGGATTACACTGAACAAGTTAATTATTCAGGTAACGTTACAAAAGATTGTCTGTTTGAGTAATGAAAATCTTAAGAATTGCTCTAACTGTAATTTTTATGTTAGTTGCCATCACGCTTTTATTCTGAAGGCAAAGCTTTTAAACCAGAAGTCTTCTATTTGCTTACTTGTTAGCGTAACAAGTAAGTGCTAGCCAAGTTTCGGCACTATGAACAGTGACCATGGCAACCAGATGCCATATTATATGTATATTGTATCTTTAAAGGAAAATCAGCCATGAAGAATCCAGACTAGCTAAACTTAACGTTAGTAGCTAGCCTTATCAAGAGGCAGGGGGGCTCTAGAAGCACAACGAATGGTATGTACTGTATTTACTGTATGTTATCCTCATGTCCTGCTACCAGGCCAGTAGCTGCAAGACATGCACCTGTTAATACATGTTGACATGTTTCCCTGCACAAATGGAAAGAGTTAGCTAGAAAGAATAACAGACAGACAGAGAGGGAGAGACACCCATGGAGAAGAAGAAAAGTATAACAGAGAATGTCAGACCTAGTGAGGGCAGAGAGAGTGACAGAGAAGGAAGTAACACATGATGTGCCTGAAATGATTAGGCCTAACCATGTGGACATTTTAACACACACACACGCCCCATCAGGTAAATGATCTCAAGCAGCCCAAGGGCATTCACATCGCACTTACTACTTCATTTATGCATTCTTCTTTTGCGTTTGGGCAAGATCTTCATTCCACTCCCCCAGGCTCTGGGCCAAATGGCTATCCTTTTACCACCCGGAGCCTAGGAGGGGTTCACTCTGACTATATATCGGGGCACACCTCCAGTAGCCATGTCACCGTGTTGTCATCCAGAACCGACAGACCATGCATCCTATTGGGTGCCCGAAAAATCGGGCAGTCCAGGATGACATGCTCTGCGGTATGTTCCTCTGCGCCACACTTGCAGGCCACGCAAGAAGCCAAGTCCCATCTGTGCATTGATTAGCGGAAATGCCCAATGTCGGCCTGGAGGTGGTTAAGCCTCACCCATGCCAGTCTAGGCAGGTCCACCCCAATAGGGGGAAAACCGACGTCTGGGATGAAGTCACGGCGTCTAGAGGTATTCTCCACCCACTCCGTGCTCCAGATGTAATCCGTCTACCATGCCGCACTGATGTTAAGGTCACTGCATTGCTGCAGGAATTCCTGTGTGGCAGGCACAAATGGGTGTCTCGACTTGAGGCGCCGGGGAGGCTCAGCTGTTACAGTGAGCCTTTCGTGAAGCAGATGGTTTGACTCCACGGCCCGGCACGCATCCTGTCACGATGCGTATGGCTTTGTTGATGGGCGTATCGATGAGGCGGGTGTGGGCACTGTGGATACTGTGCTACCATACCGGTGCGGAGTACTCACTATTCGAGTAGACAAGGGCCAGGGCTGCCGTACACAATGTTCTTGCGTCGGCACCCCAGCCTGACCCGACTATTCGCCTCATCAATGCCACATGAGATGATAACTTCTTGCGCAGTGACTCGAGGTGTCGGCGAAACGTAAGTGACCTGTCCAATGTCACGCCGAGGTAAGTTAGCTTAGCGCAACATGGCAGGGATGTTCCGGCAATATGCATTCGGAGCTCACGTTTGGCCTCCCTGTTGTTAAGATGGAAGGACGCTGACACCATCTTTGCCTCGCTGAGATTCAACCTCCATTTCCAGAGGTATGCCACTAGTGTCTGCATGTCCTGGCTCAGAGTCCCCTCCAATGACTGCCAGTCTCCAGCGGAGTACACCATTGGCATACTTCTGCGAGACTGTATCAGGCAAGTCAAAAGTGTAGATATTATGGAGGAGGGGGGCCAGGACAGATCCCTGGGGGACGCCGCTCTTGAGGCGTCGTAACCTGCTTCGCTGTCCACTACCGGTGGTGAGGGTATAGCTGCGATTTCGGACAAGCTCCAGCATCATACTGACCATGTGTCTTTGCGGCACTCACATTGCATGGCTATTTTCAATCTGTCTACTGAAGTATGGTAAACATATGGCTCATTTCCATAAGGGAGCAAAAATAAAGTGAAGGAGAGAGAGAGAGAGAAGGGTGGCCAGAAAATAAAAAACAAAGCCAAAAAGTACTTTTCCAAGCCAGCATACCTCAAACTTTACATCCAACAATGTGAGAATGCAGCTGCATGTGTTTTATTGTGAGACATCGACCAATATGAGCCTATGGTCTCTTTTACAGTTCATAATATTAGCTTGGCATATAAACCCAGACAGCTTTATATAGATTTATTTATGCATGGGGCTGTATAGACAGAGAGAGAACTTTGCTTCCTTGTTGCTGAGTATTTAGTGGGGGCTGCGCAAGCAAAACATGTGAACCACAAGGGCCGAGTTAAAAGAGAATTTGGTTTGGCTGCCTGTTAGGCACAGCATCTGGTGGATAGCTGAGAGGCTGTTAGTTTTACTTGAAGCTAGAAAAGGACGATTCCCCCAGAACTAAGCCCTAGAAATGGCTGTCTCACAGACTGTGTTATTAGCAGAGTTTGTGTGACAATGTGATTAAGTGCATGAGGCTGTTGATTGTCAAACTGTTTCTGAGCTCTCCACATCAGTGGCATAGCCCTGGCAAATTAGAACCATGGCTTTGTCAGAAACGTTGGATTGAAATTGACTTCCATTGTAAACCCATAGTATATTAAGAACACCCTCCATCACTTTTTCATCTATATGAATAATTTTTTACATTACTTGCTTTGAAATAGTTTGTAATATTTGAAATGAGACATTAGCAAAACTGCCTCTAAATGCTGTTATTTGGTCTGTTTTGTCATTTCTGCCCATGCAAGGCAGTGTTAGAGAAGCTGATCTGATGTCAGCCTCAACTGCTGGTGACCCCACCAACTCCCTGTCACAGCTATGGCTGTGCTCGTGGTTATTCCCTTGTGTCTCCTGTGTTTCCTCACCCCAGTGTTCCCAGTATCTCCCCGTTTGTCTCTCTCTGGTCGTCTGTGTGTGTGTTGGCGTAGGCGTGGCTTCCTCCTGCTCACCTGGTTCCTGATCACCTGCAGTCAATCATCTAAACAGTCTACACACCTGTCATCAAGCTCATCAACCACAGGACTTAAACCTGGTCCTTCATCCACACATCACCAGTTTGTTGCGTCACCTTTATGGAAGTACACGGTCCAGCAGTTCCAGTTTCTCTATGGTCCTAGTTAGTCTATCTCGTATTCATTGTGCCTTTTCCTGTGCCTCAGGATTCCTCCGTTCAGTCTGGACAGAGCCGCCATCCTGCCTCTCTCCAGACTCTGGACATTCGCTACTACATTCCTCTGCCTGTTTTCTCCCCATGCAAGTTACTTCCTTTGTAAACACAAATAAGCCACCATGTTGGAAAATAAAAATGATCAAAGGTGTAACAAAGATGAAGCACCCACGCCGCCACAAACTAAAGACTAGACAGCATTTTAGATGCACTTGTGATCTGCGGTGGAGTATATGGGAGATACAAGATAAGCACAGGCCAATACTAAAATATGCAGAAACAGTAAGCAGCATGGCTCATGTAAATACAATGAGATGAGAAACAATGTTAACTCAGACACATTTATCAATGTCTTCATAATTTACAGGTGAGTGTTACAGGGATTACCGAGTTAATATGGTGCTTCTCTCCTCCTCCATTAACATCCTTTATTTTCCTTCCCCCCACTGTTCTCCAGTGTTGGGTAACATGTTACAAAGTAATGTGTCACATTACATTTTCATGTAACAGAGTAAAGTAAGGCATTACTGTTCCAGTTTCAGTAATCACATTACAGTTACTGATCTGATCTAACAGTAAGGTCGTTACTTGCATTACATTCTTTAACCTCTGTATTGTTGTAATATCTATGAAAGATTCCCCTCATCGTATGCTGCCTTCATGTAATGTCGTAAATATCAGAATTACAGTAGAGCGACACGAAGGAGTCAACAATGTGATAAATACGACTCAAAGTCTGAATGTAATGCTATAGGCACTAGGTTTATTAAAAACATTCAAAGACGGATGTTATGTCTGTCATTATTTAGATACTTCTGCTGGTAATGTGGCTTAAGTCTACTATATTTATTGGCCCAAGGAACACAAGTAAGCCTAGCACAATCGTTTTAGGGCGAAAAGCAATGGTAATATAACTAATAACTTTTATCTGGGAGTAATAAGTAAAGTAATTCATTTATTTTAAGAAAAGTAACAAGTAATGTGTAATGTATTACTTCTAATGCTGCTGTTCTCCTCCCATGTATTGTCCTTTCCTTTCTTCTCTCTCCAGGCAGTCATATGGAAGATGAGCAGAGGTTCATCTTAGCCTGGAGCCATGATAGTCCTAATAAGTAATTCTCACCACAATGGCTTTATTTGTTCTGCTGTATTTAAAAACACACACAGACATGCATGTGGGCAGAAAGACAATAAACTACTGAAGATACTGTGCAAAATACAGACAGATAGGCATATGCTGCTCTGCCTTGCAGTCTCTTGTCTGGACATGGACTGAACCCAGATCAGTGCATAGGAGTGTTCTTGCCAATCACATGACTTGACCCTGATCCTTGAACGGGGATAAATAATGTAAAAATGTAAAGGGCAAATGCAAGAAATGAGAGCGCATCCCCATGTTTCACCCCGGAACTATTTCTCAGCAAGGTGGAAAGGCCTCAATAACAGCAATCATGTGGCATAAACACTCCATTGAAACCAATACAAAACTTTTATCTGAGGCAGAGCTGCTCTGGAGGCAGAATTAATCTCATTGATTGAATTAAACCTCAATGAGCAAAGCCAAACAACCACAGTTTTTTCTGGCCAAGTAACGTTGGACTGAAGCGCAGTGAAAAAGACAAGAGGTGAGAGAGGAGGAAGCTAATATTGTGAAGCCATACTATGTTATCTTGGTTAGCTAGTTAGCCAAGTTGGCCTTCCAAGTTCAAACTAGCTGTGCTAGCCTATAGCTAACTAGCTAAGCTAGTTCGCTAGCTGCTGACCTTCCAACATAATGAATGCCATTTGGTTGATGCAATGTTTGTGCATACATTAGTATGGCACACACTACTGCTGCTGCACAAAATAATAATATGTGAACATGTGAGAAAACATGTGTACCTAAGGTCAGTTAGATTAGATATATTTGGTGGACAACAGTGATTTTCAGGTAGCCTGTCCTCGACTCTGTTTCTCTTCTGGTCCCAGGACATGGTTTGAATGTGAGAATGCTACCAATTCTGCTGCTTTTGCTAACCTGAAATGTCTGCTGTCATAATGCAGTCTGACAGATCTTATAGAAGTTGTAAAATTGTTTGAATGTGAAAAAGCTGTCAGTTCTGCAGTGGGTAAGGAACAATGAAGCAAAGTGTCATTGGCTGCAGACAGGAGCCAAGACACCTAGCCCTCAGGGAACACAATGTATCCTGAATTAACCAGCCAAAGGTTTATTACTCCATACATGCACAACCTGTTACCCAACACAATCTATTATCAAAAGGTACATTGTCTCCACACAAAGTGATCTCACATCTGTTTTATTTGCGTGCGTGCATGCCCGAACTTCTGCAGTAATTTCGTTTTGCATGTTTTGAAAGACTTTTTATCAAATACTTCCAGTACATCTGTCGAGAACCTAAAATAGCCTAATGGTTAGAGAAGCAGGTGGGTAACTGGAACGTTGAACAGGTTCAGATCCTTGCAAATATATATATATATATAACAGGAGAAGTAAATGTGTTGTTCACTGGCCAACAGTAGAGGACTATGGTTGTACTAGGCAGCTCCCAAGTGTAGCGTTCCCTCCTCCTGCCTGTTGTTGCAATTCAGAATGTGTCCCCAGTCATCTTGCCAACTTCAATAAGGGTGTTGAAAACCAGTTGACCCTATAACTAAATACTGCAACATAAAACAGAGTGGTTTGTAAATGTGACTGTAGCTTTCCATGCAAAGTAAACCACATCTTTATACATATACAGTACATATATTTACACTTCATGAGCTTAGAATAATAAGGTTGCATCTGCATTCAGTGTTTTAGGACCCTAAAGGATCTAACTTCGGCCACATGTCAAATCCTGTTTGTATAGTTACATTCACTTCAATAACTCATTGAAGACAAGTCAAAGGTCACAATATATACATACAGGCTACAGAGGTGGCTTTCTTCGAGGATTATGCACACTCTAACAATAGCCTTCCATCGTTCCCATGTGGCCACAGTGTTATTGATTAACCAGAACTTCTCTGCAAGTCATGTTGACCCAAGGGAATAAAGCACAGTACTTCTGGAATATTAATTACTGAATTGATGCGTTGCCAAAACACACAAATGCACATTTGCTAAGCAACTGAGTCAGTGAGGGAATTCTACCTTGTGATGTCACATTTGATGTAAAATACTCCAGACTTCTTTCAAGGATCCTGACATTGAGTTACCTTTTATGAAATAACATGTGTTGTTGATGACAGGTGAGGAAGTTGAAAGAGAAGAAAATATCTGCCTCTATCTCTTTGGTTAGGGCTGTAAGATTAAATGTAAGGATCATAAATCACATTGTGATCATTACAGTTCATATGGGACATACACAAAATCACGTAACATCATCTGCCTAAAGAAGGAAGCTTTCATTCAATGTATAGAAAAATAAACAAATAGACAAATAGAATGACATCATTACAAAGTATGATCATCTATCACACTATACACTTTACATTTTAGGCCTTTGATTACAATTCGCCAATACTATTTAGTGGAGTAGAAAAGGTAATATATTCTAATTTGAGTGATTTAGGTCAAAATGCTCTACCCAGCTACACAGGGATTTGAACCCCTAACCCTGGCTGTGTTAGTGTGACATCTTGCTCTACCCATTGAGCCACACAGCAGCACAGATATGTTGCATTTGTTTATCTTTCTTTGTACTTTCTGTGAGGACTCTTCACCGCACCTGTTATTGATTCAGCTCTCCATTCCAGTGTTTGAGATGTGACTCACTGGAAAGACATTCATCAAAGCCATAAGCCACAGTGTCACTGAGCAGCTCACCTCCCACGGGAGACAAAGAAGCTCTAGAGTCTGTTGTAAAACAAAATCCACCCTAAATCCCCATGGCATGGATAAACATCTGCCATATTTGATAATGAGTCACAATACTGTTTGGCGTTGTGTCAAGGAACTCACTGAAGGATGCAAAGACACTTGTCCCTCTCTATGGGTGGGGCGAATTACGAGTGAAGAAAAATTTGCAACATAAGTGAGTGCTTATCAGACAGATAATTTTGCCGGTTTCAGTACGTTTATTTGCATATAGTATACTTCAGTAAGTATATTTTGTATACTTAATGTATGTATGTACAGATGGATGTATGCCTGGATGGATGGGTCAAATTCAACAGGATTAGGAATGGGTAAACACCTAAAGTCAGGTTCATTCAGAGTGTCATAGTGACTTTGATAAACTGTAGCCAATACAGAATCTGACAGTGGTGTTAAGACCTTTTGACCACATGCAGGGTTCAGACATTTAATTTTCAAAGTGAAATATTTTGAATTTGTGAGCAATCATTGGTGATTGTGTTCACATCAATTCTGCTGACATCCTCGGATTTAAATCATTATTATAATAATAAATATGAGAATATTTGTATCATTAACAATTACGTTTCACATTTATAGTCATGATTCTACAAGCAATCGTGGCAAATGGCAGTGAATAAATAAATAAGCACTAAACGTGGATATAGACATGGTGGAATATAATGGACACATCAACAATCTGTAAATAAACGTGAATATCCATAACAAAAATATATCATATGGCCATACATAATATACATAGGACCTATCAAGATCCACAAGTAGCCTACTCGTGTATTTAAAAAGAAAAATATAATTATTCTTCAATCTTCAGTTTTCTTCAGTCTTGTCTCCCCATCTATATTTGTCTGAAGAGCTGATCTTTCCCAGCAGTTTCCGATTGCTCATCAAATGAGCTTGAAAGTCTTTGCAAGACGTTTCTTTGAAATTGTATTGAACTAAAAGAAGTGACTCAACAGACAATTAACAACTTGACATTGTATTCACCGTGAGCGCTCAGCGAGGAGAGTGCGATGTGCAATACAAATTCAAGTTCATTTATGTATACAGCCCTTTATCACAAGAATGTCTCAAAGGACTTTACAGAAGTTCAAGTTTGTTTATTTGTCATTCCAACCATATCCATATAAATATACACATACAGTAGAATTAGATGATGTTTCTCAGGACCAGGTTGCAAAAGAAGAACACATACATACATAAAAACACACAAGGACAAATAAGAGAGTGCTATACCAAAAATATATAATATAGATAAAAGGAGCCAACTAGATCTAATTACAGAATATATTAATACAAACTGATAACTGCGTAACACCAGTGTGGCACCTTATATAACATAATCGATGCGTGAAGTTACACTTATGGAACGAAAAAACGATATTAAAAATTATAATTTTCGGGATAAATGGTCGGTGGAACAAGCAATGCAAAAACCCGGACATTTTAAGGAATTCATTAAGAACAGACAGATGGATAGATGTTTTAGGACCCAAAAAGAGGACATGTCCGGGTAAAAGAGGATGTTTGGTCTCACTAGTATTAATAATCCAGATACCATCTTGTTCTCTGTTGTTATTTTCTTATTGTTGGTTTAATTTTTTCCCCTTGCTTAGTGTGCACATTGTAAGAACCAGTGGAGAAACATTCCAGTGCTCATCCTACTGGTATGATGGTGCATGTGACAAATAAAACCTTCTGTTTTGCATTCAGTCCCAGTGGCGTGTCGTGACTTTTCCGCTAGGTGGGGCGGCTTTGAATCCAGTCAGATTATCATTTTTACACAACAGGCATAGAGCCTAGTCCCCTGGGATTCATCATTCAATCACTTTTGGTATTTTTTAAAAGAAACAAAAATACTAGTCTACTTCCAAACTTCTAATACATTTCAGAAATAAAAACGAACAGTATATATTTAACAGAACTCATTTATTTTTAAGTTTGCATATCATTGT
>OMOT01078418.1:0-14703 GCA_900312575.1 Acanthochaenus luetkenii
TCAATAGGAGCAGTAGCATTAGTAGTCAGAGTCATTTTTTTGTGTTGGGGGGAGAGAAGAGAAGAAAAGAAAAGAGTAGAAGGAGATATGTTTAAGATAGGTCAGTTCAGGTAGAGTCTAGGTGTAGTCAGAAAATATGGGTTTTTAGTCTCCTGCGAAAGATGGGTAGCAATTCAGCTGTCCTGACTGAAGGGGGGAGCTCATTCCACCATTGCGGTGCCAGGGATGCGAAGAGTCGAGCCCGTGATGAGCGACTTCCAAGCCCACGCAGCGAAGGGGGGGCTAGGCGACCCGCAAGAGTGGAGGAGCGGAGCGGACGAGCTGAAGTTTGGAACCTGACCAGGGATTGCAGATAAGGAGGGGCAGTTCCATGTATTGCCCTGTAGGACAGTACCAGTACCTTAAATTTGATGCGCGCTGAGATGGGAAGCCAGTGAAGAGACCGGAACAGGGGCGTGACATGGGAAGATTTCGGTTGTTTGAAGACCAGCCGGGCCACCGCAAACAGCCACTCCCTGCCTTGACATGAACTGTCACTGTGGTTCCAGAGTTTGTGTGACTGCAGCTTTAAGTCATCATCATAACCTTTATTTAACCAGATAAAACCAATTGAGATATGAAATTATTTTACAATTGTGATCTGGCCAAAATGGCAGCAAGTTACACGTAGGTTAATATATACACAACAAGACAAAACAACATAACAAAAGAACAGAGCAAAGACTACCATCTACACATTCAGGAATGATGCATACTAAACTTATAAGGTAAGCATTACATGAGAATACACACCATATAAAACACATATAAAACACTAGTCAGACACCTGACATGCCACTGTAAGCAAAAATTACAAAGCCCAACGACTAGGCTTCTGCTCAGATCAAACACAACACATAAGTAAAAGAGAGAACTAAAACGACTTGATAATAGGCAGGAGCAGCTAGTGACAAGGAATTCAGATATTTGTTATTTAAAACTCGATAAAGAAACAAGAGAGGCCAATTTAAGACGAGTCTGTAGATCGTTCCAAGACCAAGGGCCAAAATAAGATAGACTCCTTTTACCTGCCTCAGTCAGCACAGGTGGCACCTTGAAACGCATACAGGTATTTTATCTAAGATTGTGAGAATTATTAATCAATTCTAACTTCAAACTAATATACACAGGTAACTTGCCTAAAACAGCCTTATACAATAAAACATACCAATGCTGCATTCTGTGCAAAGCAGGTGAAGACCATCCGACTAAAGTGTACAGTGATGAGCCCTGTAGGCAGAATTATAAATATATCTCAGAGCCGCACGATAAAGTGGATCTAATTTGGCCAAAGCAGTGGGACATGCAAATCCATAAACAGTGTCACCATAATCTAACTGTGACAGTGAATGGAAGTGAATGAATAAACACAAGTACATAGAGAGCCCACATAGAGATATAAAATAAAGTACTGTAATGTCCGGACTATAAGCCGCTACTTTTTTCCACACGCTTTGAACCCTACGGCCTAAACAATGATGCGGCTAATCTATAAATTTTTACGGGCTAACGGACACCATTGGGCGCTCTAGCAGGAAGCGCAAGAGCGAGACAGACAGGTGGAAGAGATAATACGCTGAGGAAGATGCTACCGTAGTTTGATTGTTTTGAACAGACATTTTGCACATCATGCACACACCCCCATTATGGAAAACACACGAAGAAATGCATATGATGCAGCTTTTAAGTTAAAGGCTATCGTGAATCGTGCATTTAAAGTGGCACTCCGAGTTGAGTGGGAGGCTTGGATGACTAGCGGCGAGAAATCATTCACCAAAACTGGCCGCATGCGAAGAGCAACATTTGCGCAAGTCTGCCAGTGGATCCTGACAGCGTGGAGCAGTGTGAAAACAATCCACCATCACCAACGGCTTTCGAAAGGCTGGACTGCTGCGTGATGAAGAAAACAGCACAAGTGCGCCTAGAGACGACAGTGACATTGAGAGCGACAACGAAAGAGAGACAGAGAAAGTGTGTGATGAAGCCATTCTGAGGCTGTTCAATTCCGACACTGTTTGGAAAAAAGCGGTAATTAAAAATGTTAAAAATCTTTCTGTGTAAATATCTCATGTTACAACACCTGGACACCTGCGGCTTATAGACAGTTGCGGCCTATTTATGTACAAATTTTTTTTTCTTTTAACATTTTGTTGGTGCGGCATATATTCAGGTGCGCTCAATACGCCGGAAATTACGGTAAGCTAAAAATACAAAAAAGCATTGCCCAATGAGAATTTGATGGTGGTCAAGTTCAACATCAGCCACCCCCCCAAAATTTTCACATCTTATATTACGGCATGATACAAATGTATATTGAACAGCTTTGGTGTAATGGATTTAAACTGATATCAGAGAGATATTTAGGTCCTGATTTCACAAACCCATGCAGGTAGCATCTATGCACAACTACGGACATTGTCTCAAATTTCATTTTGGTGCTATATTTGCACAGGTTTTCAGTGTTGCTGCTGGCTGTCTTATCAACATCTATTCAACATCAAAATGTTTGCTGTGTATGTGTGTGTGTGTGTGTGAGTGACTCATAAGCTCTACACGAGTTATGATGATATAATGCCATAATATGCCATAATGAGCCATTTGATGGTGTAAGAAGAAAATGAACTCCTGGTCTGAAATCATTGTGTTTTCTTCTTCCACCATCCCTCAGCGCAGAGCCCACTTGAGCAGATATTGACAAATATATAGCTGTTTAAAACACCTCTGTAATAGCAAAACTGTACTCGCCGTGGGCCAAAAAATATAAGCACGTTACAGATCATTTTGAAATGCAAACTTTCATATAATTGTTATCAATATTATTTTCTCAATGACTCCCAAAAATCATCTTCATGAAACATTTTAACTGTTCAATCAATATTTGTTATTTTGTGTGTGTGATGAAAATCAGTATTGTTTGTTTAATACGACTGATTGTTTGAAACACAACTCATTTTGTATATACAACTGATTATGAACTGTATTCACTGTAAAACAAAACAAAACAAAAAAACTTCATAAAAGCTGCCTGAGCTTGAAAAAAAAACGTATCTTATGAAAAAGCTATCAAATGATTGCAAATTGGGCAAACTAACTATTTCGTTTTTACATTTATGTAACCAGCTAAGTCCATTGACAACCATTCTCATTTCCCTGTGGATCAATTTTGTGCCTTGCTCAAGGGCACAAGAGCATTGGCCCAGGAAGTGAACTATGGACTGATAACCAATGCCAGCCCACATTTGGTTATCAGTCCATATTTTTATTGGTGTCCTTGCAAATGAGAATTGGTTCTCAATTTGACTTAGCTGGTTAAATAAGTGTTGAACAAAAATACACATCTTGAGTTTGCCCATCTTACAATAATTTGGTAACTGGTTACAGTTGTTTTATTAGGGGGCCAAGCACCGATTGTTTTTGTAGTTATTATTATTCTGCCATGGGAGTCTATGGCAGCCCCTATAACCGATTGCTCGCTTTTTACCAAAATTGGCACAATGGTAGATGGCATGGCATGAAACACTTATACACCACAAATGGTGGTATTTGGCCATAAGGGAGCGCTACAGCACTTGACTGAAAACGCGAACTTTGAACAGGCATTTCTCATGCCCCGTTTGACCAACAGTTACTTAGATTTTCCGCCATTTAGCATTTTGTGAAAAACACTTAAATCCCTACTCCTCCTAGGATTTTTGAGCAATCTGCACGAATCATTACACATACTCTTTGGACCAATTTCTAAAATACCAGCATATGAAAAGTGTGTACATCAAAAACAAAGAAACTAGGAGCCAATGAATTCGCGATGGGTGTGGCTTTAATCTAGTGATGTTGCATCCAATTAGTAAGTAGTTCAGGACAATGGACCTCATTCTAGAACGCAGGTAAGAAAACATTTCTTCTTAAGTCCACTTACAAAGTTTCCGGGAAAATTCTGGCATTCCTTAACGGTTTCTTATCTGTGATTCGTTCTCAGCTAAGAACAGGATTTAAGAACACAGAAGAGCAGTCGTAAGTCAGCCAGACTGGAGTGCACCGTGTTCTTAAGGGCTGAATTTGTGAGAAATCATGTGTTCACATCAATTCTACAGACATCCTCGGATTTAAATAATAATAATAATAACATGAAATATGAAATTTGTATCATTAACAATTACATTACACATTTATAGTCATGATCCTACAAGGCATCGTGACGAAATAAATAAAAGCACAACACAAACACTGCAAATGGCAGTGAATAAATAAATAAGCACTAAACTCAGTCACATGGATATACAGCCATAGTGGAATAGAATGGACACTACATTCTGTGAATAAACATGTGAATATCCATAACTAAAACATATAATATGGGCCTACATAATATAGATAGGACCTATCAAGATACTCATGTATTTAAAATAAAAAGATACGTTTTCTTCAGACTTGTCTGCCTGTCCATATTTGTGTGAAGAGCTGATCTTTCCCAGTAGTTTTCGGTTGCTCATCAAATGAGCATGAAAGACTTTGCAAGACTTTTCTTTCAAATTGTATTACACTAAAAGTAGTGACTCAACAGACAATTAACAACTTGGCATTGTATTCAACGTGAGCGCTCAGTGCGAAGGAGAGACTCACTAAGTGCAACGTGCAATACAAATTCAAGTTCATTTATTTATACAGCCCTTTATCACAAGCATGTCTCAAAGGACTTCACAGAAGCATATCCATATAAACATACACATACAGTAGAATGAGATGACGTTTCTCAGGACCAGGGTGCAAAAGAAAAACACATACATACATACATAAAAACACACAAGGACAATTAAGAGATCAGTGCTATACAAAAAATATCTAATATAGAGAAAAGGAGCCAACTAGATCTAACTGAGCAACAATCATGGAATTACAGAATAGTTTCATACAAACTGGTAACTGTGCGTAACACCAATGCTCCTTATACAAAAAATGTAATAGTCGATGCGTAACGTTCCATTTATGGAACGAAAAACGATATTAAAACGATTCAAATTATGTATCAAATAAAAAACCAACTGCTACCTGAAAGTATCCATAGGTTGTTTACAAAGAGAGAATGTCAACATGATTCAAGAGGAATTTGTATGTTCAAAAAACAATTAGTGAGGACGAATGCAAAATACCATTGTATTTCAGTTAAAGGAGTACAACTATGGAACAGCTGTAATGAGGAACTGAAAACATGCAGAACACTTTTTATAATGTATTGAACAAATATAATAATACAATAATAATAATAAAATAATATAAAAAGGATGACCAGAATGAAACATTGACAGGATAAAGAATATATCATTAGTTTTAGTATTGATTTTGTTTTCGCTTTACTTTGTTTTGTTTATGGAATTTTGTGTAAACGTATTATTGTTGAATGCAGACCGAAATAAGCAAACAAATATGTAGTGGAAATTAGTAGTATTTTGCAGCGATTCCCTTCCAAAAGGTAAAACTTTGGGTACTTTGGGTATCCAAGTGGCATCACTAAAACCTTTGCAGAATCTTTGTGCTTTGTTGTATTTCTATGTATTTGGTACAGTTGTTGTCAAGGATATCTATGTTCTTGTCTATCCATGGAGGTCAAGATCATACCTGATAGATGTGGAGCTTTTCTTGTTTTATTTTTGGTATGTCTGTTCAGGCAAGCCTACCCTCCCAGCACCCTAGGTAGGAACAGGTTAAGCTCGTTGGATATGTCTATCCACAGATTAACGATGGATCTTAGTCATGGACAGCGCTAAATAAACAATGTCAGGAAGGGGAAAAAAACAGACCAAACTATCTGACGGAACTGAAGCCCCCTATTTACTAACTTCCATTCTTATAGTGTTTTATACCTTTGATCTGTGAGTGACGTCGCCCAAAGCAGCATCTGTTCCACTCCATTATATATCTTAATTGGTTTGATAGTCCCTCACCACACACCCTGGTTAGTCTCTACCTCCTGGTGTCATCTGTATTCAGAGTTTAGGCCTAAATGGTTCTTATCACCTATAAAATGAGTTTGTCTCATTGAATAAATCACTGATAATCTTACAATCCCCTCTTTCTTATAATTGCAAAAGCATCACAACAATCTTTAGACTCCAAGTGGCGATATGTCCTGCCTTAGGTTGCCTTCCTCTCTGGGAAAGTCGTACCCATCTTTGGATCAAACACCGTTCTACTGGAGTCAAGATGTGGCCTCATCATGTTGTAATGTGTGAGTTGGGGATACTCATCATAATTCCTCAACTAGGTATTACAATTGTTAATGACAGGAAGCTACACCAACCAAGATGAGAGACTGGGAACCATTCATGCCAACAGACATCTTAATGTTATCACTTAATAGACCCTGCTGCTTCAGACACCGTACCACAGATCAAAGTGGAATAAATTACATTACGTAAAACATGACATTGAATCAAATGAAGTAGTTACAAAATCAACAATCACAAAACAATGTACCTGCGTGCAATGTATTCTGCTTGATGCACTACATGCTTGGCGCCCAGAAATGCTGCTTGCAGCTTCAATTCGTTTATTGTTAATAAGTTATTATTTTTACAGTGAATGTTTTTTAACAAATAGGGTACAGTACATAATCAGTTGTATATACAAAATCAGTTGTGTCAATCATTTTTCAAACAATTAGTTGTGTCAAACAAAAAGTATTTATTTTCTCACACACAAAAAAAGAACAGAAAACCCTTGTTCAAATGTTGAACAGTAGACGTCATTGAGAAAAGAATATTGATAACAATTATCAGAACCTAAATCTTTGGGCACCCTGGCATAGAGGTTTGAGGACCAGTAGATACACAGGTTAAAATTGCGTACATTGTTTGTGGTACTGTGGAAATAATAAACCAATCATCACTCAAATTTCTTTTTTTATTCTTTTTTTTTTAGAGAGGCAAGACAAGTCAACATCCAATAGTGGCCAAGACCATGACAATAGGCATGAGACGGAGACAAGACTCAAGATTAGACGCAAGACCAAGACCGGGCTCAAAGACTACAGCCGTGCCATCCAGCGTTGGTATTGGCTATTTGGCATTGGCTATTTGGCAAAAGCTTGATTTTCAATATTTAAAAAAGCAAAACTCCAGGCTGAATCAAAGCAAATACCCTCCTTTACCATTTGCCAAATAAAATGTATTTTGACTATGCAGTCCTCACCAAACCATATTGAATGAGACTAAATGTCATGAATAGTAATGATATGAGCATAACAATGATGGATAATAATATGCAATCAAGAGCTGCAGACAGATGTTTATCAAATAATAATTAGGTTTCCACTAGGTTTTGATTGATGGTATTGTGTAAAATGAACAGATACACAACGTCTGGTGCTAACATAAGATCAGATGTTCCTGCTATCATACCAGTGTTCAATATTCTCTCAGATGAGTCTTTAGGACAATAACAACTGTTGGATAAGAAGCTCTCTTGAGGCATTAAAAATGCAACCTCCTATAAAATGCTGTTGCCAAAATAGAGGCATCCACCAACTGCACTCCAGACAAAAGCATTGTCCAAAATCACAAACCATGGCATACATGTCAAAAGGTTTGCAAAAATATTCAAACCCATTGAAATATGAATTCACTGCTGTAATAGTGCAACAGTGCCCCCTTCTGAAATTGAGACTTTCTGTACTTTAGTGTGGATATACAGTCAGTGGCTGAAGTATGAGAGCAGGCATGTGAAACTGGTCCACTGGTGTGTATACTCATGAAATGTGCATTCATTAATCCATGCTAAATACATAATAAAATATGAATATAATGGTTAATTCAGACTGTTATTGATTGACTCTAACTTGTCTAGCATGTTAGTGACATGACAGCTGATGCAATCCCAATTAAATGATCATCAACTAAGGTTACCCATAATACAATACCTGCATGAAGTTTGTGACTCACCCACATAACAAGATTCTTGACATCTTTTGTTAAGGTTAGCTGACAATCCCTTAAGGCAGCTACATGTATCTAAATGCATCTATACATGAATGACTCATTAACTAACTCAATTAAACATTTTAGGCCCTGAGGTAGTGTAACATCCAAACAACAATTTCCTTTCCACCAGCACAGCTCAGGTTATACACAGACATCTGTGAGTTTCCTCAAGCGGAAATACTCCTAATCCGGTGTCTCAGTGTAGTGATGCAGTAGAAGGTGATGCATTGTGACAGGAGGGCAATGCTTTTCACCAGGTATTCTAGCTCATGGTCTGGCATTGAATCAATCATAGTCATCAGTTTAGTACTACCGTCAAACTGAAATACCATTGAAATGCATTGTTATGCATAACATTGTTTTTTGTTGATGCATAACGTACATTGTGTAGTTACTGTATTTAAAGGGCATATATGACTGAATATTCATTTTAAATTACTTTAGTTCACTGTCTCTACTTATGCAAACTTGTTACTGCGTAATCACAATTACCATTTTTCTAACATAACCAAATAAATAGTCACAATTATAGCTTGTACTCTTCATCTAATAGTCACCCTTTCATCTGAAATATACACTTCATGTGTACAACTCAAACATTTCTTGTCTATGGCCAGATAGGTTAGATTTTTTTTTTGTGTGTTCGGGGGGACATTTTTCTTTCACCCTCTGATAGGGTGCAGGGTCAGTTATGTAGTGCAGTGCTTAGCTCAAGGGTACTTCAGCACATATGGCCTCATGGGGCATTGAGCCCAGGCCCTTCACTATCCACCCCGCCAGCTTGCTGCTAAATGTATGTGGATCCACATCATATATTGCCTCTATGTTGGAAAATCTTCCAACCAAATCTCCATAGCATTGGAGAAAGTCACTGTGAAAAGTCATTCCATACAGCAAAACTGAATGTATTAATCAATATCTGATATCTCTGATATGGAAGTATTATGAGGGAGAGAGACGCAGAATATACTGCAGGTATCCTTAGAATAAGTAGTTTAGCATTTAATGTCCATGGTGCAGAGTAGTCGGGAGATATCATCACTGAGATCTGGCAGCGGGAAGCAAGTAATTGGAGAATTTGCCTCATCTCTCATGCACACTCAGCTATTGAGCAAAACGTGTCCTAGTATCAGCACTGGCAATCAACACTTGATTAGAACAAGGGGCTCCTCCAGCGGACAAAGAGGAGCAGAAATTAATAATCTCTCTCAAAGAGGAACAACTGTGAGCTTTGGTCTGTCTGTTCGGCCCTACCGAACAAAACCCAGACCGGAGAAATATAGGATCTTCACTTAACCAGCCCCAATCTCCAACTGAACTGTGCTTAGACTGCAGAGGATGGTTAGGAATCGCTTCAAATCCTATTTTTACCGTAGTTAGACCTACATATCCTTGCATCACTCAAATATCAGAAACAGAATGCCATTTAAAAATAGCACTCTCAAAGAATTGAACTCTGTGTTTAACATGTTCCTCATACGGCACAAAAAACTGCTCATATGATGTAAAAGATAGATGACATGGGTATGACATTACATAAAGTGAAAGGACAGCTGGGAGTTATAGTCATTAATATACTGTATGTACAGTATTAACATCCAGAACTTCTGATCGTATAATGTGGATGCACCAGTAAAACAATTATACAAATATGTTGTATTGTATGTGAAACTCCAATCACATCATTATACAGTATATTTCTAAAGGCTGAATAGCAACCTCATTAGGCAATGTGGACTGAACAAGTGCCTACTGCATTACAAACAAATCCTAGATGTGCCCTGCCAGAATTTGCTACACTAATCTGTGCAGTTTCAGTGCATGTCTTCAGCAGGAGTCCTAGAGTGTGTGCAGTCCAAAAAATTCAAGGCACTCTCAAATTGTCCTTGTAGCAACAATACAAATTACCTAAATAACTTCATGGTTTTTTTTTTTTTTTTCATTATAAACTCTATTATGAACTCTTATGAATCCACCTGCCACATCAGCACGGAAATTCTTCCCTTTTATATGATGAGCCACAGTCAGTATAATTTTATATCATTTGTGTACTCTACCCATTTCTTTTTCTTACAAGTGTTAATAAAGTTATGTCAGACTGCTCATTTCACTAAGGGCAATTGTCACTTACCCTTTTTTCTGTTGTTTTGTTCCAAGTTCTAAAAGAATCCCATTTGCACTGAAACACATCTTCACACAGCCCTCATCTTCAAAGTCTTTTAACTCCAAAAGCTACTTGGGATCAAAGTGACACAGTATCTGGCAGATAGCTGGTGTCATCTGTTGGTTGGCTTTAAATTGAGGCATATACCCAGTGTTGGGAAGTAGTAGTTTAAGTACATTTTGATTAAGTTTAAAACTAAATCAGGGTATCTGCGTTTTTCAGAAAGCCAAGTTTAAGACTTTTTAAGACCATTTTAATGCTACCTGGAATTTAAGCAGAATTTAACAAAATAATATATATATAAAAAGCTGGAAAAACAGACTGTGTCTGATTGAACATAGCTAATTAAAGTTCAGAAAATGTAAAGAACACGAAAAACTACACCATCTCTTTAGGGACAACTGTGTTGAAATGAATGAAAACAAACCATGGGAAGTACTTTTTTGGGGGGGTCCTTTTATTAATGTTTCTATCAGTGTTTTGTTAAATTGTCCTTTTTGGGGGGCAGTTTTCCAGCATTGTGATTGGCTGTCAATCGACCAATCAGAGCCCATATTCCCACTGCAAGTCTCTCTACTGCCAGTGGCAGAAAATATTGCACAATATTGTCCAACTGCAACGCCGCACATCGAGACGAGCTGCAGGTCTAGACGTACTTAGACCTTGTTTTAATATATCCATGATGTAGACCCAGTTTCAGACAGCATCAGGCATCTCGGGCTCAATGTCGCAATCTAGTTGACAAAAAAAAGTAATGCCCATCATTCTTTCAGGGAAAGAGTATAATTACCTCCGCCAACAGAGTTGGTAGGTTATATTTTCACCTCCATCTGTTCGTTTGTCTATCTGTCCATCTATCCTTCTGTTAGCAGGGTATCTTAAAAAGCTAGGGACAGATTTACACGAAACTTTGTAGAAAAGTAGGTCATGGGCCAACTTAAAACTGAGTAACTTTCCACACCCACTGGCCAAAAGGGGGCGTCAATCACAAAAAGGGGCATAACTTCCAACGGATTCACAGCTACCCTCCATTGAGGACCTCCAGCGCCAGCGATATCTGCGGAGGGCGAGAGGCATCATAAAGGACACCTCTCACTCAAACCACACTGTTTGCCCTTCTTCCATCCGGCAGACGTTACAGGCGGCTCCGTTCCCGCACAAACGGGTTCAGGAACAGCTTCTTTCATGTAGCTGTCACCCTGTTGAACTCTGGTCCTCTGCGTTAACACCCCCACACACACCAATGACACGATAACATTAACCCCCCCATTGCCAACTTTCAATCCCCCTATCTGAACTCTACCTCAATATTATTTTTTCATATTGCTTACACTAATTATTGCATTTTGTATATTCTGTACCGTACATAGTATACATACTTTATTTGTATTCATTCTCTAGCCATATTCTACATCCTGTACCCACCATATTTATAAACAATAATCACATTTATATCACTTGTATATTAATATTCATTCTGTATGCTCATTTTGTTACTATTTTGCACTTCTGGTTCAATTCCAAACAAAATTTCATTGTCAGTACTTGAAGCTTGTAGCCGTGTGTGTGTGTGTGTGTGTGTGTGTGTACGAGACTTTGTTGATGCTTTTTGGCAATGTGGATATCATGCACTTTGAGATACATCCCACCCCCCACCCCAAATTTCAAATGTATATGTTTTGATGGATTTAAGATCATGCAATGCTGAAAAGGGGTTAAAAACATGAAGAAATCCATAGACATCTTGCCAGTTTCCTACTTGGAAATCTGTCTTGAAGGGACGGTCCATTGCATTTTTCCTAGTAGTAAAATAAAAAATAAAAAACAAGACATTTCTGAGCTTTAAATTGTATTATTTCAATACGTACATATTATTTAGGCTGTACAATTTATCCTTGATGCACACAGAAGACAACAACATGGGGCATATCGAACAGGTGAAAATGTTTGGATGATTAGTGACATCATTTACAGCAACACCGGAGTCGGTCTACTCTTTCATTTCAGCCAGATGTATTTGTCTCCCACGTCTGCATTATAACCAGGTGCATACTTCTTACCGGGGAGCTACAGAGAAAAGAAAAACTGACAGTCAACTAAAGGAACCTGCAAACCAGCACACTCATGCATACTAGGGGAATCATAATTGAAAATATATGCAATAGGCTCATATTCACAAATATAAGTACTGGGATATGAACTAATGTTGGTCTTCTTGCTTTAAAACCATTTAACATGAATTAATTAAATAGTGATTACATTCTAGATGAGTCAACAGCAGTGATGTTTACATCACTGTCTAAATACTTGCACTATTGACTATATATCTAAGATCAAGTAATAAATCACGAGGAGATCACTCTAATAGATACTCTCAATCCAAAGGACACTTGGGCAGGATTTTATATATCTGATTTAAGAATCCAGGCCTTTTCCCTTAAGCTTTGAAGGAGGAGCTACTCAAGACTCATCCATCCTTGGGTGTGGGATGACAGTCAAGACTAATGGTATAGCATAGTGCTTGTGTCACTAGGGGCGACATTGCAGTCCATCACTCCTGAGCCCTCGGCAAACAGCATGTTATGAGTTACTGCTAATGTGAAGCCACATCAATGAGTGATAGACAGCCAGGCTGCTCTCCGTCACCAGCACTTTGTCTCGCCATTAGTCCTGGCATTTGGGAACAAAAACCTGAGTTAACTGAAGCCTGTGCTCCCTGTGCCTTTTACTGCATGGTGACCTTCACATTTTACAATTACACTGATAGTGCCAAATATAACATGAATGCCAAATATCGGTTGAATGATGGTATATGATTGAAAAAGTGATGTGGGCCTGTAACAACAACAACGAGGCTCAATAATTGTGCTTAGGCTTGTTGTGTCTGGGTAACTGGGTAAAATGGTTTTGTTTTTCACGTCAACTGTTTTTTGGTTTAAAGTATGCATCCAGTCAAGATTAATCTGATTTGAATCTTCTATTGTATCATACACCAATTGTGCAATACACACAGGCTCAGTATCCCGCCCTCCTCCTTCTTCCAAGATTGCACACAAAGGTACCAAGATAAATTGTGAAAGCATAAGCCGTCACATATCACATTTCCCAAAGCCAGCACAAAATGTCAGGTCGGAGACTCCTGTTGCACATTACGTAGCCTGATTTTTGGAGCGGGGGAGAATAAACTAGTCTCCAGTCAATAAACAGAAAAGGTCAGGCCCAAATGTTTCTGCAAGACTGATGATACCAAGGCCTTGCAGAGTATTCCGCATCTGGCATTTGCCTTCTTCTGACTGCTAGTCATTCAATATTTCAGCAGAAGAAAATTAGTTCCATCATGCTGGAAACAGTGGTATTGCACCCAGTGACCGAATACAATTATTCATTATAAGGAGAACACAGAAAAGTAAGAGAGAAGGATTTAGACAAGGGAGACATCATCCCTGTATGGTAGTACATAATTAATACCCATAAAGGCTAGGAGAAATCAACATATTTTCCTTACATACCGATTTATAGGCATAGTATTTTTCATCATACTCGTGAGCCCCAATGGTGATTTCTGGCAGGAACCTCGGTATAGTGGTCAGGGTTGCCACCCTCTGTTTGTCTTCCACCCTGTACGAAATTTTGAGAGAGAGAGCGAGAGAGAGAGCGAGAGAGAGAGCGAGCGAGCGAGCGAGAGAGGCAGGCACAACCAGCCTAATTAGAAATGTTCAAATCCTGCATGGTATAAGCTGAAAGATGAGCAGGGTAAAGCATATACATAAAGGATTCTGAACAGATCTGCATTTTCAGTACTCCATCTGGTTCAATTCGGGGTACTTTGCATTTTATCCGTAATAACTCTGGAAAAACAGCGACTGGAGTTATAATACCGTATTTTGCGGCCCATAGGGCGCACCGGCCTATAGGGCGCACTGTCAATGAATGGTCTATTTGCGATCTTTTGCCATATATAAGGCGCACCTGCCTATAAGGCGCACCTGCCTATAAAGCAACGGACCATAAGGAGCACCGGACTATAAAGCACCTGCCTATAAAGCACCTGACTAAGGAGCATTAAGCGAAACAAAACAGTCAGATAAGTCAGTCAAACTTTATTAAGCACATTCACAATAACTCTCAACATTGTGCAAACGTGCAAAGAGCGTATTCACAGTAACAGTGTTCAGTTGTAACACGTAAAAAACATGTAAAAAAAACAGTCTGATACGTACGCCATTGTTCAGTTGTACCATACCTTCAAAATAAGACATACGCCACAAAAACTAATATATAAAGTGCATAAAAATGTTAAACCGCACAATAGAACGCTCGCATATTCAGAACAACAACATTGTGCCAACGTAACACGTAAAATAAACAGTCTGATAAGTTAGGTCTTCACAATACCTCGCCATTTTTCTATTTTAACGTGCCTTCAAAATAAGACAAATACGCCACAAAAACGAATAAAAGTGCATGAAAATACAACACAATACACTCACTTTCTGTTCATTCATCGTCCACAAAACCCTCAAATTC
>OMOT01078419.1:0-20215 GCA_900312575.1 Acanthochaenus luetkenii
GTTTTGTTATTTTATACATCCGCTTTGTTTGCGTTTGTCTGTGTGCTAAAAGTGAGACCTGTTTCTCTGTGACTTGTAAGTCTATGGGGAAGAGAAATAAACCCTATCTTGGATCATCAAGTTATAATCAGCGGAGCAACTATTGAAGATATCTCGCCAACATTACATCAGTTACATCATGGCGAGGTAACTACACAACCCAAACCTCTACCAAACTGTAATGATGCTTTAACAAGCAGACTGAGTCCGGATACATGAGTCAGGGAGATGAAGAGATACTTAAGACAGCCAGTCAGAGGATTGGAATCAGAGACAGATCTCTGTCTGGGAGACTGTGAGGCAGCCACATAGTCATTCACACACAGAGACACACACACACACACACACACACAGCTACCCCGATGTTGTGTCTGGGGGAGTGAATCATTCCACACCTTTGGAATAACAGGAAGGGAACTCTCAGCAGGTGAGAGACCAGCAGCGAAACCCCCTCTCCGAAGCAGCCCACCTGAACACAAGAAACGGCTGGCTGAGCTGCTTCCGACGGACGGACGGACGGACGGTGGTGTAGTCTATACACACGTACACGCATACACACACATCCTGCGTGTGGAAACGCCAGGTAATGGTGATGACGGATCGCATAAATCTCTGGCTTGGTTAATGATCCCACCGCCAGGGTGTTGATTGCTTGCTGGTAAGAGGAGATGCATATGCATGTGCGTAATCAGCACTCAACCTTTCCTATCCGAACCCTTTCCTCACCAGCCACGGCTCCACACTGCAGGAAAATGTGCGTCTTAACAAGTCATGTGACCTTTCATTCAGTCTCAGTCCGACACCAAAACTTTGTCGGGGGTCTGTAGGAATCCTCAGCTGGGACTATTTTTATATCCGTATGTGTCAGTTTCCCTCATAAGATAATCCAGCAAGATGAACCAACTTGTTAAGAAACACCTGTTGTACAACGTACTGCCAGTCCACCCACCCAAACAAACGGAGGAAGACTCCGCTCCAATGTTATTGGTCTGTTTCTTCCTTCTTTTGGCCTGCACAAGGATTTGCCGTGCTCTTTGGTGCAGTTCGGCCACGTGCCTCTGCCTTCCCAGCTATTTGTTCTCTACAGCTTCTCTAATTCACCCCACAGCACTTGAGGATGACTGGCAGTCAACTTGACTCGACTCTCTTCTATAAATGCTCTTGACTCTCGGGCCTTATCCCTCATTCCTGCTGACTTGATGTTTCAGCAAAGCCTCCAGTCTCCTGCCATAAATGTAGTATCGTCCCTCATCACATTCTGATGGAGTGATTTCCATCGCTCTATTTCAAAATAATGTCATTATTTGTCAAATTTCATGACTTCTCGACTATCAAACTTGACTACTATTAAACTACGCACATGTCTTGACCAACGAGGCAGGTGTACTGCTTTTCTGGTGAGAATGTGGCCCATGTAAAATGATGTGACTTCAATAATCTCACTAGGAATTTGACTGAACATTAGATAAAAATCAAATAAACTTGTACCAATTGACATTTTTTGCAGTGCGGGCCCATACACACCCCTCTCTACCATGATGGGCTGATGGGTGGGTACAAGCGAGCCACACCCACTGAGAGACATCGGTTAGTAAATGATTGGGTGGGATGTGTCGTGTCATTCCCAGAGGGGATTAAGGGAGGCAGGGGGTCTTCTACCCTGCTTCTCCCCACTGGTGAACAGTTCCCGGGTCACCCAGATGTTAAAGTCAAGAGAAAGGCCCTGCTCCTGCTAATTGGAGAGGCGGACGCCGCATGAATAATGCATAATGATAGAAAGCTAATGTTAATCCGATTCTATTACCCCTAAAAGCCTATATGCAGGCACGGATTGAGCATACTACTAAACCACATATAACTCTCAACAGATATGGCAGAACTGGTGCTTTTCTAGCGAGACCCACGTGGCCCATGTATAAAAATTGGACGTTTAAATAGGCTAACCAGGAGTTTAAGTATTACAATTACAAAAGACGATTATTCAGCTCAGAGCCTGGACTCTAGGGAGAACAGATAGCACAGCTAGATAATTGAAGCAAGTCCACGTCCACCTTTGCTCTGGCTACCCATAAAAACATAACCCACTGTAATTGCATGTAGAGCAGACCTGAGATAAGACGAAGGCGTCGTGAGAAGGAAAGCATTAGTTGAACTAACGGGCCATCGGTAACTTGCTCGCCACACAGCTACACGTGGAAACACAATAGGTCACTCGCGGGAACAGAGAAGCAGTGAACCAACTAAAAGGGAGACCCCTTACCGGGAAACCAACGCTTCTGTATGAAAGAGAGTGTACAGAATGGTGAAAAGGAAGAGAAGCCTTCAAGGTACTGCGCCGTCCTCCCTCTACTGAAGCGGAAACAAACCACAGCTAAGAACAAAGGATGCGCCCTCGTGAGAGAGAGAGAGAGAGAGAGAGGTGGGAAGGGGCTAGTTTTTCAAGTTGAGGGCTGCTTTAAAATACCAGCCAAGATGGCTCCACTCACCATAACGTCATGCTTATTGTGCTGACCTCATTATGTTCATCCCCATGTCTTTGAACCAATTAAAATATTATATTCTATGCCCCAAAACGAGGTCCACTTGACTTCATTGACCCAAGTCACATGATGACATCAACACCGCTGCTGCCAATTAACACAGCTTGACCGCTGAATCAGCCTCTTGTTTGGTTGTCATCCACCAGTGGTCCAATCGTAGGCGTATGTGTCTGTGTGTTGGTGCATGTGTGTGCACACGTGTCTGTGTGTGTGTGTGCACACGTGTCTGTGCGTGTGTGTGCACACGTGTCTGTGTGTGTGTGTGCGCGCGCGAGCACGTGTGAGCTCAAGAGTGAGCATGTTGACGCCATGGGGAAGGAGAGAAGAGGAAGACAAAGTGAACAAAGAGCATTCACTATTATCACCGTAGCTCTATCTGACCTGACTTTCCCATCTCCGCTGAATAATTCATAATGCCTTGTCTGGGACAGGTGAAAATAGCACGCAATATTTCTACTTTAGCTTGTGATGTGTTTGTTTTGCGTGGGAGATCCTTAACCTTTGCATGACTGGCTCCGTCTCCATTAGCATTGTCCAAAAGGGAAGCGGTGGGTTTTCATGCCAGCCTCAAAATAAATATCATCATCATCTGCGTGAAAGCCCCGGTCACGCTCCTCTGTTCTACCCCTGCTAGTTGCTGGAGCAGCCCTGAGGAATTAGCCTGCCCTAGACATGGAGAACCCCATATCAAACCAAAACTCTAACATAGGCCTCGATGCTAACACGCCTTGGTTCATTAGTGCTCCACGTTCAATTGACTCTTGACATAAATATGAAGCTGTGTTGTATCTAAGCAACAGGCCATGATGTGTAGACTCGGGAGAGGAGTGTGTGTTTGAGGCATTTCCAGTAAGGGTTAGCTGCAGATTCAAGGCTTGATGAATGTGAGGAGAGGGTCCGACGAGACTCCCAGACACCCATGGATCAATGGCCAGGTAATTTACGACACCTGACTGAGGAGAAGAAAACTGCATCTATCTTTTCCCCCAGTCCCTCACTACCTATATCAGTGATTTAGATCCCATATAAGATGCATACCTTTCACCAGTTTCCAGAGGAAAACAAACACAAGGCTCATACGTTTAATTCTAAGCTTACCGAAACAGAGATCTCAACAGCGCAGAGCCACAAAGTCCAAACATCTTTGTTTTTAAATAATCTGTGGCAAAGCTGTGCTATCTTGGGGGTTATACAAGCGCGGCCCATAATAAGGAACTGAAATATTAATAGTTTCAAGTGTTTTGACACAGAGGAGTTACAATAACATCAACACTCACTTAACACTTCATCTGACAGTTTATTCAAAAAGACAGATAGTTATATGACTCCAAACCAAACTATTCCAGTGACATCAAATCCTGCCTCCACCTTTCTTATGACTGGGGTAAAACCGCCTATTCCTATTGAAGGCTTAGCAGATGAAGACGGTCAGTTTGACCACTGTTGACAAAATGTAATTAATTATTGTACGTCGCTTTGGACAAAAGCGTCTTGCTAAATACTGTAATGTAAAGTAATGTAGCAAAAACGTAGCAAATTGAAAGCACCATGTTTGCCAAGTCTGGAATCAGGTACGGCTCTGTGCTTTAGTGATGACTGAGATTATCTCCAAGGTGACTAATGCTATTAACATGGAGAACAGCCTGTTAATTACCCACCCGGCTCTGGGGCCAACGCCGGCCCACTTTAATCATCATCCACACAGCTTGGGTAAACAATCATTCAATCATCACACAGCTTTGCCACGACACACAATACAGCAAACAGCCAATTTACAGATTAAATGATTGGACGGATGGCTATTGTGAGGCACAATTTGCATCCACTCAGTGACGCACGGGACAGCGGAGGGCACTCAAACAGAGTGGCTGCGAGATCGAAACATGGCGATACACTAGCCTGTAAATGTGTTGTACGGTATGAGTCCACGTGAAGCTGCCCGAAATTCTGCACATACGCTCTTTGCACAGGACACGTTATTGGGTCATCTATGAATTTGTGCAAGTGCAAGTTTTATTTCAGCCATCGTGGATAAGCATTTTATTAGCATCTTAGAGACATTGTTTTTTTATGTAGCATATTAATTTATAAAGGAAATAGTTCTTTTTCATTCTTAGTTCTCCTACTTACACCTCTGCTGCCGTAATGACCTACATTTCCTTCAATTAAGTCCGTCTTAAAGCTATCGTATGAAATACATCTATAATCTATTCAAAGCTTGGAATCTGTTCAAAGAGGACGGGTTCCCTTGACGCCTTCAACCGGAGAGGAGGAGCTAATCAGTGAAATCACCTGCTGTAGTCTTAAATGAAAACCTGCATGCTCTCGGCACTCCATGGCACGTGGTTGCCTACGCCTCTAGCCTAAATTAATCAACTACATTTACACTTTGGCAAGACAGCTAAAGGTCAGTGAATGAATAGTGTCCTCTGTCACATTGCATCACATTGTCAGGCTTCTTCTTTGGCCCATGTCACTTTCCTTACACACAGTCAACAACATTGTGCGTAGGAGAATACGTCAATGTTCATATTTCCCCTGCAAATCACATTGGAAAGCTTTTTGTTACCGTCCCCTACAATTAATCACTGTTGAGATAGAAGCATTGTCGTAGCAGAGAGAGAGAGAGAGAGACAGAGAGAGAGACATAGAGAGAGAGAGAGACAGCATTCCTTTTAAATCATCTGAAGAAACACTCATAAATTACCCACACCTGTCCCTATGATCTTCACTGCACTGAATTAACTTCTCATATATCTGTGACACAGCTGTCCCTCCCTTGCTCCCAGGTACACTTCAGCTAAATCTGGTACGTCAAATATCAAATAGCAAGAGGCTCAACTCTTATCTCTGGAAAGACAGTCAGATCAAGAAACAGAGAATACAGGGAGAGAGACAGATAGACCGAGCCTTATCAGACAGATATAGCAGTGGAAGAGAGCAAGGTAGGAGAGGAGAGGAGAGGAGAGGAGAGGAGAAGAGAAGAGAAGAGAAGAGAAGAGAAGAGAAGAGAAGAGAAGAGAAGAGAAGAGAAGAGAAGAGAAGAGAAGAGAAGAGAAGAGGAGAGAGGCGAGGCGACGCCCGCCCATCCACAGCCCTCCAGACAGTCTGGCACACAGGCCACAGGAGGAAGCCTCGGGAAAGATCAGAGCCCTGAGCCTCAAGCATGGAAAGAGTACATGTATAGAGTGTGTTTATGTGTGTGTGTGCACATATGTGTGCGCTTGCTCGTGCCCGTGTGTAGCTGCTTATATCTTTCAGATGTAACACTCTGTAATTGGAGGCTTTTACCCACGTAAAATATGTCAAATCCAGAAAGCTCTGTTGATGAAAAGAGACGCAGGACAGGGGTGTATAGTGTACTTACACATTCCAAACATATGTCAAGCACTATATCATCAGGGAGTGCTCCATATGAAACATTATAAAACATGGAACATTAGTTCTCAGAGTATGTTATATCAGGAATCTTTTTTTTCAGCCAACTCATTCTGTCGACTGCATGTTGATGGCTTACCAAGGAACGTGGCTGATAACACAACCTCATTAACAGTGATGCTGAGGTAGTAATTTATTTGACAGTCCGTATCCATACAAACATATGTACAGTACATGTTGCTCCATGCACAGGCAAAATGCTAGTTCAGGAGAGCCACGCTACATGCATTAATTAAGAACTGATTCACATATGACAACTGAGTCAGAGGGTAAGACGATACCAGGAAAGACCAGTGAAAGAGCAACATGGTCAATGTCATGACAGGTTACTGGTGCCATGTGGTATGGTTTCCGGAGTATCCCAGAAGGCAGAGGTGAGCATATCTGAGAGGAAGAGGAGCCGAGGGAGCAGCCTGATAAACCGGATCTCCCTCTTCCATCTCCCATGCAGTCGGGCACTGGGAGGGAGACAAAGCTGTCACTCTGGATTTCGCCTACTTTCCAACATGCCCGTTCATTTCAAAGCAGATGGCCCAACAAAAAAAAAGAGCATGGGTTAGAGGGAGGGGCTTCTACTAAGCTGCTTAATAACAGAGTTGAGAGAGAACAAGCGTCAGAGGGAAGTGGGAGTAGGAGAGTGGAGTGACCTAAGATGGCAGGGATAGTGGTTCTTCTAAAGCAGATTACAGCCAAGTCACTTAAGGAATTATGTTGATTATTCGGAGGACTTTACTGTTATTACAGTAGATTCCGTTCAGGTTTCCAGCAGAGCAAGTAACCCACTTGACACAGCGCTTAAAGTATCGCTCCACCCAAACCTCTATCCATCTATGTATCCACCCTTCCCTTAAAGGCTCTCATCATGCCAGCCTGTCTTTGGGGGATTTAAGCGGAGGGGGTCCAGGCATAAATCCGTGCAGACCAGTGCTGCAGTAAAGACCGCACCATCCTAAGCAGCACTGATAAAGCTGTTAGCAATCCTGTAAGCTGCAAGCAAGGTGAGGCAATCCGCTTAACTGCAATCAATCTATCTGTAATTAATTAGCATGCAAGCCCATTGTGAATTCAACTAACGCACAGTGCGAGTTTGTTAAATCAGGGACGGGCGAGGAGAAAGGGGAGGAGATGGAGGGAAGAAAGTGCACCCAAGGGCAGAGGTGGAGGAGAGAAGTGGGCCTAACGGAGCCAAGTGAACTGTACTGCCCAGCATAACGTAATGTACAATACATTCACGTAACTGTAGAGAGAACCATCTTTCAACTTGCGCGAGACACCGAATCCCTACCAGCTCCAGGGGTGCTGCACTGTAGCTGACCTCTGACCTCCCTGTTTAGGGTGGCAAGAGACAGAAGATATCCCCACGGAGATCAATAAAGTATCCCATTATTATGTACTACTACAGTGTCTTCACACACACACACACACACCCTCCACACATCCTAACAGCAGCTCCCAATGTTGTGGCACAGCGTCAACACATGATCATGAAAAGGGAAATGTGATGCAGTGCAAGGAACAATAATGTATATCAGCCCTGTATGCACATTAGGTGTCATGGGACTGGCCAGGACTGTAGCTAGCTGCTGCAAGCAGATGTGGGGGAAAGTAATTATTTGGATGGTGTTGACAGAGTGGGAGTGTTGGGAATCTAACAGTATTTGGACACGCATTTGGTCCACTCTATTACATGCAGGGACGCTGGCAGAGTGATGGAATATTTGATCAGCACAGACACACAACAGCTCACTGTTGGGCTAATATGGCACGAGGAGATGAGAAGGGAACAATGAATGTGACAGTTAGTACGCAACAAGGACGATGAAATAAGAAACAATACTTTTTAGCCCGGTCAGATCCATAGGGTAATAAGAACACTTTGGAGCAAATCGGGTTGTAAATGACCACATGACCACATGGCGGGAGTAGCTCAGGAGGTAGAGTTCCCGCCCAACAACTGCAAGGTTGAAGGTTCGAGTCCAGCTCCTCCCGGAAAAAATCTGTCGTAGTGTCCTTGAGCAAGACACCTAACCCCAAATTGCTCCCGTTGAGCAGGTTGGCACCTTGCATGCCTTGCAGTTTTTTGCTAAATAAAACGATGATATTTTCTGAAAAGCATTACTTTCTTCTTCCCTTACATCAGTAGATGTATATAGATACTACTTACGGTGATACATACTATGAATTTAGATCACATAAAATGTATGTCACACTAAAAACTGTATTCCAGAAATAAATACAGTTATTTATTGAGGGTTATATATAAACACTATATGGGAAACACTGGTGTAGGTGTGTATGTGTGTGTGTGTGCCTGCCTGTTTTTTTTTCTTCTTCTGCAGTGTGTGATTGTATGTGCATGTGCATCTGTGTGCCTTTCTGATGTAACTGAGATAACGCAAGAGACAAATAGTCCATTTAGCCTTATCAAAGTAGTTATCATGCTGACTAAGAGAAAATATATACAGGCAAAGATACTATCTCCATTCAGCTAGACCCAATGTACAAATGTAAGTACACCCGTTTTATCAGCCTAACCCACAAAGTGGTGCTGTATCAGAAAAGAGCGTCCCATCCTCACTGAGACGCTATCGATTCTTCCTATTTACCAAAATGAAATTCTGGTGTGGGGTATGTGCACTTCTCCACCCACAGGAAGTGACAAACCAACACTTAAGAGTGACATACAAATGGGCATTTGTATAGTGTCTCTCTTATTTAGTATGAATTTATAAACACTCTGTAAAGCCCTTTGTTATTCAGTTTGGAAAGTTCTACACAAATATAAAGTTCTACTTCAATATAACAGGTTGAATAACAAAACACACACACATGTCCTTCAACTCTCAGATTGGCAATATTACAAGTGACAAATTGTGAGTAATAACGGAGTAGTAACCTGGCCAAGCTTGTTTCTGGACTTTTGTGAATGACAGACGGTCATCTCCGCATTGGTTTAGCATAACAGCAGGAGGACAGCTGTTTGCTGATAAAGGCGTTACAGTAATACGAGTTCCCATTACAGCAGGCTTCTCTCTCCAGGAGCCTAATGGTAATTAGACAGATACAGTCCATCCATCACACAGCAGGGAGTGAAACACTGAGCCCTTTATGGGAGTGTTTCCTCTTTCCTTAACACACACACACACAAAGATCTCATATACTGACCGAAGTGTGTGTGCGTGAGGGAAAACAGACGGAGTATGATGGGCACCATAAAACAAGACATGGCGTAATGTTTTCTATGGATTTATGCTAACCTCATAAATTGAGCCTACCGTCCTTTCTGTCCCTCTGCAAGTAAAACTCCCACCATCAGATGAAAGCTAATGAGTAAAGCCTTCACAACCATATACCAACCAGCGCAGCGAGATAACATTAGTCCATTTTTTATTTTCTGTAGAAGTCTCATAATTTCCTCGTGCGATGCTAATTACAAATGAGGTCTATCCACCCAGTGACAGTGTCAGATAACAAGCTTCTTCTTCAGCAGCGGTGGTCGTTATTCCGCTCGGCGTTGCGCTATCATCCAAACGCCATCACTCAGGGGAAGTCCCACTGTTCACTAGCAAATTAACTATCCCGATGAACCCTCAATCACCCGACGCGCGCACGCAGCTGTCATCCAAACCCACCACAACCCCTCTCTCTTCTCTCCGTTCCTTCCCTCCGCTCCCCTCTTCCTTAGCTACCCGGGAGCAAAAGGTGGAGATAATTGATGATTAGACCTGCTTTTGTTCCCTTTTTTGGAGCACAGACAAGGTTCATTTAACTTCCAATAACCCATAGTTAAGTGCATAGCATTGTAGTTAATTAAGTACATTTGTTAGGTTTAATTGTTGTCGAATATTGGCGTGAGACAAAGAAAAAAAAGAGGAGAAATGTGAAGAAACAACAGATATGATTGTTCATATTCATCACCATCACCCGCTTGGGTGTGTTGTTTCATATTGTGCAATTTGAGATGCAACTCCAGGGCACGATGCCTATTGAGCGCTGGCATATTACAAAACAGCATGGTGGCACAGTGTTTACTGAGGAAATTACACATTATGCCATCGTGTCCCTTAAGAAAATTATTCAATTACACATTCATTGCCATTTGCTGATACAAGTTTGCCTGAAAATGTTTCTCAATGGCTGTTGGGAATTGAGCATTAAAAGGTGGAACAGGACCAAAATAAGAAAAGCAGAGATGGAGATGAAAAGTCTTTATTTTGATCTAGAGTTATTATAAAACATGTCCTGGGTAAAGAATGAGAGTCAGAACATGATGAAAGAGGATGAGGGAAAATAAGTGAGAGGCAGATACTTGCAGAAAGGGCTAGAGGATGATAAGGGGAGATGGACGGATGGGATGGAGAGAGAATAAAACAGGGAAGGGGTCTAAATGATGAAGGTTGTGCTGTGTGACAAGCCGTGGATCTCCATTTCTCAGTACTTCATGGACTGGATCTGCACTGGCCAGAGCAAATTAACCAGCTCTCAGGGCTTGGGAAGAGGAAGACAGGCATATGATCACTAAATGATTAGCTTTATGCTATTAATTTAAGAAAGCCAGTGGAGCAGGCATGCAAATGGAAAACTATTATGTTCCTGAGTGTACGAGGTTGATGTATTGTCACAGGCAGACTGAAATCGGCCAATCTGCTAGGCGTTCAGGGGATAGCCAGCACTTAAAGACGTGGCTGAGCGGTGCATTGTGCTGTGAATGTGGCTGTTTGCTGTAGGTTAAGAAGTGTTGCAGTAAATCCGTTCCACTCTTTCTCATGGACCAGACATCTGGATGGTGCCCGAGCTTTAACAAACAGGCTCTCTGAGCTATCAGCCCTAGTTATCAGCCCGTCACACTGTATGTGGAAGATAAATCTAGGCAATTAAAATTGAAATTGCCATGTGCACTGCCGTGACTCCCCTCTTTCCCTAGCCTCTTTCGCACATGCGGCCTGTACCGCCAATGTCGCGGCACAGGGGTCATGTGTGAATGGAGCCGGTGTCGAAAGGCCGTCAAATCAGTTCCTCCGATTTCCCTAGCGGAAGACGTTGTAACGTTACTGGTAATGTACTGTAAAAACTGCCATATTATTTACGGCACAAGCACGCACAACATAAGGACACTCTGACGCAGAGTTGATTCCGTCGGCTGTGTATAGTTACTATACAAGTCACTGTACAGTAACTATAGCACTATACAACGGCCTGCAGCTTTTTTGACAAAGGATTGTTAAAAAATGTAGAATTGGACAGACATGGAAATAAAAGAGCTCCACATGAGTAGCAAAAAATGGCAGCATAGTAGAGTTTGTAATTTGTAACCCGGGCCCAACTAGACCCGACCCAGGCCCGAGGGTTCGGTCTGATTCAGATGACGTAATTATTCAAATTTTATTTTTATTTTTGAGTAGTAGCAGGCACCAGCAAGGCACGAGCAAGCATAGACTTGTGTATCACAAATTGGCCCAGGCATCAGCCTAATAGCTAAGGAGTAGGACATATCTTAAAAGAAAAAGTGAGAAAAGAGTGTTAGTCAACAACATTTATTTTACTTTTGGAATCCACGGACTGGTAAAGTCTTAATATCAAGGTGAGTTGCATATAGAGAACTACAGGACCGGTTCGGCTATGATGGTTTATTACATTGTAATGCACATCTTTAGGTTGCAGACAGACTTTGACTTTTGCAAAGACTGCATGTAGGAGGGAAACGGTACAGTGACTTCACCCGCCTTGGTTTTTAACTACTTCTCTGTTGGTAGCTTGTTTTCTGATGGGACTTTCCACCTTAATTGCTATGTCTGCTTTTTACAAGGGGCAGTGTGACGAGAAAGTTATCAATTTGAATCCCCAGGCAAGCTGAGAAAATGTGGTTGGAGGAAGTGAATGCGACACTCTTCCTTCCTTTAACAATTACCGCCAAAATGCCCGAGACCAAGGCACTGAACCCCAAACTAATCAAGTGGAACTGTTCAGTCTTCAATCACACAGGGCAGCTCCCACGTGCGAGTGTGTGTGTGTGTGCGTGTGTCTGTGTGTAACCCTCCCCAGGCAGGAGCTATAAAAAAAACTGCATTCTTAAGTCAACGTGATGAAATAAAAGCTGATAGATTTATGTTCAAACTCAGAATAGCAAGACCCCCGCCCATTCTTTCCCCAACATCATTCATCTCTTATAAATGTTTAAAGGATAACCAGTGTTAGATCAATGGAGCTCTAGAGACAAGGAGAATTTGTACAATTCACGTTTTTAAGAAGAGGCTCTTCCCCATCTGGTCAAAGTCCTTTCTCCAGCGGTGCTGTTGTCTGGCTACAAGGACATTGAGAGGTAGGAGGGTAGAAATAGCAACCATCACATGTAGGGCAATTCAGTACCTCAGGTAACATCGTGGAACACTTTTCTCTTTGCTGTCCTGTGCCGTTCTTGACAACCCTGCGTCACTCCGCCAGAAGTGTGGAGAGGTGAATAGGAGGACAGGGAGCGAGTAAGAGAGACGAGAGGGCTTTGACACCAAGGAACACAGTGACAAGCGCTCCTTAGCGATTCTTGTGTAAACGATCGGATAAGACGATCCCATTCCTGCTCAGCCTCAAAGGGGACATAAGCAGAGATGACAGTCCGGGCCAAGGAGGAGATGCACAGAGCAGCTCACTGTTCCCATTGCTATACAGTTTCGTTTAGCTGAGGGCAACTGAAATAGCAGAGGTTAATGGAAATAATGTGTATAGGATTTAACAGTCTAGCTAGAAGATAGAGCAAGGCTAGAACAATGTAGAGTTTAACGCAGGCCTGAAGATTTGAGCCCAGCCTGACCTGTGCCAAAAACTAATTCCTCCCAGAACCTAAACCAAGATTGAGGGATACTAGTCCAAAACTGTAGGAAATTAAAAGTCTAAAATTAAAATAACTTACAAAAGAAAGAATGGCATTTTTGACCAAATCTATATAACAAACCCGAGACAGTGAGTGGGAAATTCAGCCCAACGTGACCCCAACCTGAACCTGGCTGGCAAAGATGTCAAGTTCTACAACAAAGGCATTTCCTTAACTCTGTTCTCTCCCACGTTATATTTCCTCCGGGTAGCTGAAGCAACTGTGTCTCTATTCAAGCGGTTGATCAATAGAAATAGATCTAGCCCTAGAGCTGCCTTTCAGTGTTATCAATACACACATCGACAAGGTGGTGGATCAGCATCGGCAACCAATTCAGACCCAAGGGTCAACAGCATTACTGTCAGTCTTCCTATTGGTCAAGGGAAGATAAGGCTAAGGTTAATAAACAACATACAGTTTGTTTTTTGAGGTTTGGTTGCAAAGTGTTGCGATAAGGTGTCAAAACGTGATGTCAAACACCACAGAAGCACATTTGGACAATGCGTATTCGACAAGACACATTCTACTCACGATTCCTGGTCCAAAATCACCGGTATATATAATTTGCGGTATACTTTGAAATGCGGACGGAGAGGTGGATTAAGAACTGTTGGACGCAGTACATTCATAGGCCTCCGCACGGCAGTGTAATAGTGAAGTAAAGCTAGGTTGACTCGTAAACACGTGATTAAACAGCACTGACCACACGTAAACAAACGTGTAATCCGCCATCGCTCGTAGGTTCCTGATGCATGCTCGATACATATAAAACAACAATTGCCATGCACAAGTTGAGGTCATGATGTCAGCAGTTTCAAAAAACTCTGTTTTATCGGTTCACACGAATACGAGAAAAAATAGTTTTTAAAAATCTCCACACTGGAAGCCATTTTCCAAAAGATCCATATCCAATGACCTAAAACACTGTTTTCGTGTGGACAGGAGGCCAAAACGCAGAGAAAATACTATGTTTTCAAAAATATCCATATATGTGTACTGTGGACAGCGCCTTAGTTCTTTTCTGCAGTGAGAACAACCTACTAAATAGATTCAAGTGAAATATAATGAGAATAAATTAGCCATGTTTTTTTTTTAAACCAGCCTGCTTTGAAATCAAACATTTACTCCATGCGAATAGGAGTTGGTCAAAGAATAAAACCAAGTCTGCCTCTATTTGCATTTAGAACACACACACACACACACATACACACACTCACTCATATACACACACAATACACACAACTATTGTCGAAGCCTCGGGCGAGGCAAAGCTGCTCTCCGTTTTCTTTTACTATGTCTCCATCATCGGGTAGTCAATCTTAGATCTTTGATCCATGACAATAGCGTGGCCTTTCCCAGTCCCTCCTCCCGCGCTGCACTGTACCCAGCCATGTGGAATAATAACAGTAACATCTCACTACCAGTGATCGGTAAATCCACCACAATGCAGCCGCTGTGCCCAGATAATGCAAACGACCAGATAAGCGTTAGAGTGATAACCTCACACACTCGCAGACATGCAGAAATGTGCGCGCGCGCACAGACACACACACACACACACACACAGACGTAGAGGATCTTAAAGATGCAAAGAGCCTGGCAGCAGCACAACACAGGGCTGTGTGAGCCCATATGAAGCAGGAGATACGAGGATGATGAAGTCTCTGAGGTATGGTGGAGCTGTGATAATAGAATCGCTTTTCCATCTGCTACAGGAAGGACCCTGAGCCCAGGCGTGACAGAGCGGCGCAGCAAGCCACACCCAGGAACAAGCTTATGCAAAATGCAGAGAGAAAGAGAGAGAGAGAGAGAGAAAGAGAGAGAAACAGGAAAGATGAGAGAAAAAGAGACCCCTCATTTTTCACACAAGGCTTTGGCTTTGTGAGAAAAAAAACATAGATCTACCTCCCACCTATCCATCTGTCTAATGCCGTTACTCTCTCGTCCAAACCCCAATGCACTGTAAACATAATCTGTTATATCCCATACGCAGGAGTCCCCAGAGAGCATTTGTTTGCTTGTGCATGTGTGCGTTTGCGTATATATATACTGTATGTATATGTGTTTATTATTAGGATGTGTGTGTATGTGTGTGTTTATTTGTGTGTAACACGTAATTGGCAAAGCAATAAAGCAGAGCAAATGGTTTAGTAAAGGCCAGTGTGGCCCATGGTATGGGGCCACACTCAAATAGTTTCTGCCCGATTTAGTTTATAGACTATACACACCTGCTTTATCAGCGATATATAGTGCACTTCACTAAAATGTCATGGAGGAGAATAAATCAAACCTGCAAAACATGTCATGTGTGTGTTTCTGTCAGTCTGTCTGTCTGTCTGTGTGTTAGAGGGGTCTCTGTGGTCCACTACACACCCTGTCGCTAATCAGTGATTGACTGAATGCTAATTGTAAACAGTGTGGGTGCTGTTGTCACGGTGATGGTTGCGGGAGCTGGAGCGCTCTTCTCTAGGTGTGACTGCCTATGTGGTAACCTCAATTTCAACATGCAGGATTGCCAATGTGAACTCCCTGATCTCATCACAGCATACAAAGAACTAATCTAATCCACTCATTGCCTTGTAACTCTTCCAGCCTGTTCCAATTCAGACAGGACACGTTACCGCAGATGGTTATATTTTCTATATGAATCTCACGAGGGTATAATTTCCAGTCTTAATGATGCATTTATATATAATGACAAATACGGCATGAACACTGAAATTCATTATCATATGATACCAATACCGACTGTAACAGTCATCTCAAAACACCAATTGAAATCCAGCCAGGGTTCCTCCCAATGACTGCAATTGTAGACGGGGTTTTCCCAGCACTAGGAAGCCATGTAAACTTTACTGGTATGATTCTACCATTCTAGCTACATTGGTATCTCTGAAATGAATCATAGGCCTAGACGTTAAATCATTTATGAGGCTTCCACTGGCTGTGGGTTGAGTCTGAGAGTTAAACAGAGCAGGGAAAGACCTCCCTGCCCTATAAATAAACAGCGCTCAGTGCTGACTTCCTCTGGGCCGAGTATTACGAGACCCGTCTAGGAACCTGAAAATCATGGCTGGCCAATAAACTTACATAACTTTGAGGAAAAGCCTGGTTAATCACATTTGAACTAAGATCTACGGGCAAAGAACAACAGAAGTTGGACAGACTTACAATCTGTCTTCACCTCTCATAAAAGGGTTGTAAAGAAACGGGGCAGGGTCCTATTGTACCGAACAAGTTCCATAAACTTCTGCAATATGATGCCAAAGTATCAGGCATTAAACATCAGTTCTAGCTTATAACCTTGTGTACCCTGAGATGTTGTAGAGGTTGAGACCTCACCTCTAGAACCACATTCACCTTCTGGCCAAGGATAAAACAGCACCAGAAACCTTCTCTGCTGTGTCTCCTCTAATCTCTGTTCATCTCAAAGAGATGTGTGTACTGCCCACTCTCTTTTTAACAACAAAAAACCTCAGATCTATATTCATCAACATGAGATCTAATTGGCCAGGATGGCTGTTAGTGCTTGTCCCTGTGGAGTTACATCAGTTAGTCAGTTAGTCCCCTTGGTCACCAGGGACTATCCCTCCCAGATCCCAAACCCCTGCTCCAATACACCGACCTCTGAAACCTCCCACCAACCTAACCAGGGCCTTTCTTTCTACTCCCCCGACGCCAAAGTGATTTCAGCATTCAATTAGAAGCCTGGCAATTAGATGGAAATGATTGTATGGTTGTGGATGTGACCGTGGCGTGAACACCACAGGTGTAACAAAGTTGAATAAACCACTCAAAATGTAATGAAAGTGGCGATCAGCTTTGTTACATCAAATGTTCAAATGTCCAGTGTGGAGGATAACATGAAGTCTTGAGGCAATACAATATTTATGGTTTAGCAAAATCGGTCAGATTTGACCCGAACACAATAGGGGGATTAAATCAGAGTAGATGTACTGAGGGAACGGCATAATTAATATCTCTTAAGGGGTTAGAAATGCAGGGATCTGGGGCTGTGCACTCTTCTCATCACCTGGGGCAAGCCTACACTGGGGAACTGGGAGGAGTACCGGATGGTTCAAGCTCCTTCTCTAAGTCCTCAGACCAGATCCTAGGTCTGTGAGCAGCCGCTAGTGAGTGGTGTGTAAGGCCAGCTGTAAATTCCCTCTCTGCTCTGGACATATCCGACAGTATTGGGCAAGTTGCTTTGGCCGACGACTGCAAGCAGACGTTATGTAAGCTGTTGATCTAGCTAAGAGTGATAAAGTAGTTTTTTCCCCTAAACATACTTGTGGTCATAAATCTGATAGCAGCAGAGGAACAATCTGGGGAAGATGCAAAGTGCAATTCCCTTTAGAATTTGAATTCCCTTTACCATCCCCTCTCACACCCGCACTTACAGGCCTGGAGTAATGTAGCGTGTTAAATCAATGGTGCTAAATCGATGCATTTAGATGCATTTTATTTTCAATGTTTATGAATTTCAACTGCTCGAATATTGTGATTGTGAACTACGTTTAAACTGTTACTTTTTCATTGCAATTCGTTGCAAACATTTATTACGGTGTATGTACGTTCTGATGAAAGTCATCTAAAAACCAAAACCTCGGCTACAAATACGATAGCTACCTAGATCTAAGAGAATAGAAGTTGACCTTTCCTCTATGGACCGTATTGTACTTCTAAGCACCGTAGCCGAGTTGACTGGATGAGTGGTATTCATTCCGCGACATCTCCATGCAAAGTTGCACTAGTACCACAAAGGGAAGGGAATGGCTGTATTTTAATACTACAGAAATCAGCATTACTGTCCATTCCTTTTTGACACGAAACACACGAATTGTATTCATTTGTAGCGAAGCAAATACAGATTGTGCTGAGTCATCATCCACATTTAGATTATTCATTAAACCTCCAGCCGGATCCACCCGCTCCGGCTTTCCGAACAATTTCTCAGTGTAATAGTGCCGTGATCAGTCTACTCACGCTTTCCCTCCTCTGCCAGCAACAACCAATCACCATGTTTGCTTTCTGCCTGGAAACTATCCATCACAATCTGGCAATGTATGCAAATGGCTCTGAGAAGAATATATGACTCGGCATACAGTATACTTATGCTTCAGAATGTCTACGGTGTGTTTTTGAAGCAACTGCTGTGCCAATAACAACCCAACCTTTCCATCCCTTATTTGCACCAGTGTTTTTGTTAGTCGTGGCAAAAGACAGTATTTCCCTGAACAAATACTAATCTAGATGCAGTACATCTGCGGTAGAAGGGAAGACTCCTTGCATTAATTAATACAGCAAAGTAACTAAAACAAATGAGTCGAATAAGATGGCAGGCAGGAGTTTGAAAAATGTAACTGGACTTGTTAGCTCTGGCAGGAGTTACAGATGGCATGGTTGCATGCATTTGCGTATGTGCATAACTCTGTGCGTGCATGCTCTCGTGTGCATGGGTGAGCGCAACTGATATCTCTCCTCCCACCCTTCGTCGTTGGACGTGTTCAACATATGCGCTCATGTCTTGTCTGTCTTTATTCCTAATCTAATTGGACTGTTGGGTGCTCTACGTGCTCTGTACACAAGACACGTCAGGGGCATGTTCCCCCGAGGACGCAAACACCAACAGATGGCTTTAATATTCAGCAAACGAACGGTCCGATCTTTCACACGGGCACTCCGGATGAGCCAAACGAGATAGAAATGCAAACTAGACGATGCGCCCCTCGCCCTTTGGTTCGCAAAGTGTGCTAGACGGAGCGATTGAATCAGGTTTGCTGGGCTTGAGGTGTTGCAGAGATCGTCACCCGTCTCCCAGTTTGATGAGGAAACAAAAGCAGTCAAAATGAGAGAAATCCATAAAGAACTCCCATTATCCCTCTGAGTGTCTTCATCGACACTAAAAACTTTGTGACTTTAGTGACAGTCGTGTGTGTGTGTGTGTGTGTGTGTGTGTGTATGTGTAGCCATCCATAAAGCTGCTCCCTGGGCCCTCTGAGGGAGGGGGAACAACAACGATACACGTTTATCACTGCAGAACCTCCATTAACAAGTAAGAGTAAGAGTGCTGGAGTGACAGTTGTGATTGTTGCGGTGCAAACCAGAAAACGGACCTAATGATCTCAGGCGGCTGAATAATTCAAGAAGCAGACGCTCTAGTGAAGCGTAAAGTCGTGTGGGAGACAACTTTCTAGTCGCCCACTCTCGCCCCATTTCAGTTCAACCAACCGCTTGGGGATCCAGCTGTCGCAAAGACGCCACGATGGCTATCAAGGGAATGTTTCGAGTGTGACCTATCATCAGCATATGCTTAGCGGCGAAACGTTTTCAACTGCACCGCCCCAAGCTATTGTTATAAAAGACGTGTTCAAATAAAATGTCGAATTAATCCAGTGCATCGCTAAATTTTGCATCCGTGGTAAAAACAAATGGTAGAAAATCGTGCGTTCCCATCAAATCCGAAAGTTGTTGAGCAAGCCGCCCTATTGGTTTTTGTTTTTCTTCTAATTACTGCACTCTCATTTGTCCCGAGGCCCTGGGAACCTGTCGTTAAGTGGATGAGAAAATGAAACTGCTCTCTCTTATTCTACTGATTTGATTGTGCTTCTGTGCTTTAGTATCCCGTTTGCTCCCAGAGCGCCTTGGACTATATTTTAATTAGTAAAACGCTCTTCAAGATTACAGGGGCTTTACAGACGTTTGCATTCCCACACTTTATCGCTGTGTTTTTTCCTCTGCATAGGGTGAAAAGTGGGTCAGATATCTTGTTTTCTGTGGTCTTGGTCTCCTAACCTTGACACAAGTGCAGCTGTCACAGATAAAGACATTGCTGAGAGGAAGCATCAGTGTCGCCAGCGGACTAGAGAGATCTCCGCCGGTCAGGGTGAGGCTTGTGTACTGTACTGAAATCAGGGGGAAGTGAGAAGGCGTGCTTGCTTTCAAGCTTTGTTGTTTGTAGACTGACGACTGATATCCTCAAGAATAACCCATGACGTTTGCACTTGTATCAAGGTAACTCCAGTAAAGTGTAAATCAAACTTTTAGCACAAAATAAATGTGTTTTATGTCATGCTCAGTTTGCAGCAGGTGGTTCAGTCTGGGACAGACCAGAGGGGGTAGCTAGTTAAATTGGATCATCTGGCAATCAAGCCTCAGAGCTATACTGTTTTATCCCGACATTTTAATGCATGCCACTGTTTCATATATTTTCGGTCCATTTTCTTAAAAATGAAATAAATTTAATATTAAGTGTGATACAAATTCACTCAATCTTAAATGACAATAGTTACAGTACTAGAGTAGCTTTTTAGAACACATGTTGTGGGAGTAT
>OMOT01078420.1:0-11960 GCA_900312575.1 Acanthochaenus luetkenii
CCAGGCCAGTCCTGCCCTCTACCCAGCAACTGGGCATCTGTAGAGCCTCAGCAACCACACACACACACACACACACACACACACACACACACACACACAGAGAGATAGAGACAGATGTGTATGTATAGAAATGAACAGAGACTGTCGTTCTAACCAGTTAAAATTAGAATTGGCAGCCGCTGATTAAATGGTCTCCTGATTGACAGCTGAACAATGTATTGCTGTAATGCACACACACACACACACACACACTATGCTCAAAATGCACCCAATAACTTATCAAGTTTGATCGTTTAATGCCTCTTGATGAGTTTTAATTAATAACCTTTAAGAGACTCTTCCTCCCAGACACGTCGCCCACCTTCCCCAGAGCAGGAGGGACGCTGTTAATTAATATCAACGTATAATGAACTCGTCTTTTTATTACTGTTCGTTATGTAATTCAGTTTAATGCGGGGGTTGTCATCAGACATTGTTGTTGGACAATGACCACGCATCACAGAGACACCAGAGGGAATTAGTAATGCAGCAGAATGCCCATCCTGTTCCAGGCCTTCCTCAAGAACCAAAACAGGCTTACATCTGAAAAATGCCTTTCAAAATTACTTGCATTTGAATACTTGAGGAGCATGTTTGTCAAGGTCTGGTCTGGTCTGGTCCGGTCTGGTCTGGTCTGGTCTGGTCGGGTCTGGTCTAGTCTGGTCTGTGATTGCATTCTGCGATAGCTTTCCCAAATCCTTTATAGGAAAAAGTAATGTTCTGCTTCATTACACAGATCTGAAAAAACACGTTCCTCATGTCAAATACATATCTTAAAAAAGTAATGATTTAAATTCTACTACTGGAGGAGGTGCATAGGAGAAAGTCACAGATAAGCTGCTTTAGCTGTGTCAGTTTGAAGCAAATTGCCATTGGCCAACTGGTCTGTTCATCTGGACCAATGAGATAATGGGACTGGGTTGCAGGAAACCAGCCTGGCAGCCATTTCTGTAAACATACTAATAAGAGTATTATCCACAACAACAGTCAGGTGTCTGGTGGTGATTTTTACATAAGCCTTTCTATGAAGCCTAACCAGAAGGCTTTCAAATCCACCAGGCATAACACGCCTTTTGCTATTATATTTACCTCCAGTGATCCAGTTATTTCTGATGTTATATATATATAAGTAGTGTTTTACATTATTCATATACATTCAAAGGGTATGTCAGTGTTATAGTATATTAATATTCTGATATCATTCTGTGAGTTGCTGCATGTAAATGCCATATCCTGCTTACAAAAGCCAGGATAAACTCATATCTCTATCTATAGAAATATGTTTACTGTGTCTTTATGGCCTATGTAAAAAAAAAAACAATCAATGGTAATATACGGAAATATTAGAGTATACAGGGATATTTGTGATATTGTGATATGAAAATGCATATACTGTGAACATCTTATTCCAATTCAACCTTAAGTGGCTTTTGAGCTAGAATAGTCCGCGTGAACACACTCAATGGAATGGAAACTGATTATATCCAACTGATATTTCCATTGCCAAACTCTCAAGCGAGGTCTTTTTATGTCCTCTAGTAATCACTCTCCCGCCTCAGCAGCAAATTCAATTCCCTTCAAAATAACGCCACTCTCGTTTCTTTTACCAAGGTTAAAGAATGAAAACCAGCTGTCCTTGCCCTTGCAGAGGTTGTTGGGAAATGTCCTCTATAAGACCAAATCACTCTCGTTCATTCAGTTGTTGCGTTATCCCACAACCACATCTCCTCTCCAACCAGGGATTCAAAAGCACCTTTGTCGTGCTGAAACACAGGTAACCTTTACAATGAATGAATCTGGAGTGGAGCAGATAAGAAGATGCCTGTAGTCCAGGCGGCACAGGAAATCAACTCAGAGGATGCGGATAAAGGTCTGACCTTCTAATTCACTCAATCACGCAACGAGCGAATCATTGTAATTGGGCTATAACAATTCAAACGTGTTGATTTTGATGTTGAGCCAAGCTGTGGCGTGATCAAAGATCTACAAAAAGCATATCGAGTATGAATGTGACCATATCATCCAAGTTACCCTGCAGCGCTCAAGAAAATCCCCTTCGCACATTCAAATCACAGTGGTGGGCATCGGATTGGCACTGAGAGGAGCGGGACACTGATGGTTTATCTCCCCTGACAGACAGTGAAGTGTTGCAGTCAGTGGCTGATTAGTTCAAATTCAGCAGGGATGTTCCTGGGCAACTTCATTGTCTCCCCCTACCACAACAATGGAGGAAAGCGTGTATAGATCATATGTTGGATGCAGGGATGCAGTCTGCCTCTTAAATGGCCCCTAAATGTCGAGCTTATGAATACATAAAAGAGGCAGCGGAAAAAGCCGCTATGTGTTGTTCTCTTGTTCAGCAATAATCACATTTAACACATTACCACAGATATGTCAGTTTGCACTCACTTTACATGGAGCAGTTAATGGTATATCAGACAGTTTAGCGTACAAAGTCTTCAGTACAAAGTCATTTGAACCTTCCTCTGAGAAATTGAAAGAATGTTTTAAGCACCTTTGCTAACTACTTCTACCGCTTACTTTTACCTGCTTTTTTTCCAAATAGGGGCTTCCTTAGGTCCCAACATGCAGTGCAACGGAATTCAAAATGATATTCATCCTCCGTAACACCAAGGTCACACCGGGTGCACAGACGTTGCTCTTCAGTTAAGCCTTTGAACCTGCCTACTTGAATCTGCAGAGGAAGGGTACCGGAACGTAACTGGGCACATAGGGACCTTTGTCCTCCTTCTAGATGAAACATGGCGTAATCCGTTTTAATTTGGATTTAGGTTCTGAGCTTTGCCTTACTCCAAACCTCCTTCTCCCGTTGAGCTGTGTAATTTGAAAAGAACTTTGGTTTGATCACGTTTATATTACACCGCAGGTTATTCCTAAATATATTTTGCAAGTCTAGACTTGAAAATATAGAGCAGACCTCATTAGACCATGGATTATTGTGTGTTTTGTCCCAGCTAAATATCCTCTTAGTTAATCTCTCCTCTGGCAATTGAATACAGTGATTCCACAATCATTTCATTATCATTTCCCAAGCTTTTCTATTGCAAATAGAATGGCAAATACAAAATATCAAATAGCTGATAATGGTTGACGATTAAAGAAAAGGCCATGACTTAAACTTATCATTGAGTGAATTGATTCATCCCCTCATGGTTTCTCTAGGAGTATGCACGTGTATAGAAAAGAACAAATCATAAAAAAATGTATTAAAATAATTATGATAAAGTACATACCTATTTTTTGCATATGTTATGCCTCGGTTTAATACAATACATACCATTTCTAATGTCTGTAAATACTACAATACTGTTTTGTAAATACTGCCAAAAATATATCTGCATTTTGAATTAGGCCTAACATTGTGTTAAACACTTCAAGAACATATACCCAAGGATTAGATGGCAAAATAATCTGCTAATTTTTTTTTTAAACCAAAGACCTGTAATAACTCTCTACTTCACATTCCCTTTTCATTTCCCTGCACTAAAGCTGGGCTTCGTTAGTAATGTAGTGTGTTGGTCTAGTAACCTCACTAGCAATTGGCTTGATTGCTGATTCCAGCCTCCTCCGATGGTCAATCTATGTAAATAAAAATAAGATTTTGTAGTGTGAAATTTCAAGTCAAAAACACATGTCACACCCCTATGTGTGTAGGGGGGTGTTAAAATACTTGTGTGTGTGTGTGTGTACGTGTATGTGTGTATATACACATTTTAGACACACACACACACGCATTCACATGCAAAGATAGACTAGTACAGAACAGGATGTGTGGGGCGGATATTATCTGTCAAAGTGGGGCTTGACACTGCACTGCTCTGCTGCTCTTTCATGTCAACCACCGTAACTCAAACTGCTAAAAATGGAACCAAAAGGACCGGACTGCATTCATTCCAGACCTGTGGGCATTACATATCTCAGCTGTGTTGTTTTCACCGCACTCATTACACAATAACACCATGTCCACCTCCTTCATTCCCATAATTATGATGTAATCAGACAGCGAATCTAATAGTACCATTATCATGACTTCAAAAGGGGGAAGCTGTTTTTCTCTACGATAGAAAGAGTTTATTTTTCTCACGGTGTATCCTAAAGCACCAATCTCACTGGATTATTCATAGGTCAGTTGAATGATATTTTGTTACCAACTGAGCTGCAATAATGGAAAAAGAAAGTTGTTATCTAAAAGCATTACAAAAAATAAAATGTGATTCAGGAAGAGCGACCACGGCTACGTCATAGAAGGAAACGAGTGCAGGTTTGGTGTTTGAATCAGAATAGTGCCTAAAGATCCAGTCTTACTCTAACAGTACACATCTACTGTATGTACTGTGTGATTACATACATGCTCATGAACATGTGTATGCACACTCCTGCACACACACGCATCAAGCATCAAGCAAGAAACAGCGACAAAAGTTACCAGATACAATAAGGCAATTTTTAATTGCCTGGTTTTCTCTTCTCTCCTCTTCTCTCCTCTCCTCAACTCGACTCGAGGGAAAAGCCAGATGGTTGCCAGAGTAACGGGAGTCCATCTACATCTACAGGGACTTGTGAACGTTCTGTATTTGCAACAGTACCGTATTTGACCAAAGTCCCAGCCCTCTGTGGTGTCTCATGGCCGTGTCTGCTGCTACATTTCCCTTGTGGCTTCCAATCTGTCCAAACCCCTACAGATAAGACCTGTCACACAGCTCAATCTCCCCAACAGCCCTTTGAGTTTGATCTTTTTCTGTATCCATGGAAACAACACTCTGCAATGCCAAACCCTAACCCTGAGATGTGGTTGATTGTGGTGTGTGTGTGTGTGTGTGTGTCAACTTGTGACTGCGTTTGAGCAAATTCCACCCACAAATTCCCGTATATCCCTTCAAAGCTAAGCCGGCACCTTGTTTTCGTTTTGTTGTCAGTCAGCCTGTCAGTCTCTCTTGTTGCTGATGTTGCTTTTCTTTTTTAAAGTCACTCAAATTCTCAGTTCTCCATCTATCTGTTATTACCTTGTCACTTTCTCTTTCATGCTTTTTACTCTTCCAACACCAGGGGGAGACAGTGAGTACAGGCTTCATCTGTTATCACTCATCCTGCACCTCTGTGCTTGAAGGACTGATAGAGGCCTGGATTAATGTTCACAAATAGAAATAGGACCTTGGGTATACTAATCCCCCAGACTTTTAGACACTATCCTAACCACACCTAGAAGTGCACATTTGAACATGTTCATTTTAATTCAAGATATTCTAAAAGGTATGTGTCAATATGTAAGGCACACTGGGTAAAAGCACCCAATCAGTGATAATAACGTGTTGTATTTGACTCATCTATCCAAACAACCTTTATTTCGAGTGTTTGTATTGGACGTTTGTTTGCGTGTCTGAGCCCTGAACACTTAGCCCCCATGCTCTCCACGCTCTTCACCCCGTTCCGTCCTGCAGCTGATAAAAATGCAGAACATTTAGTTCAGATGATAGACTAAAGCCCTCCATTACAGTTGTCGGGTGCATAATCTTTCAGTGGAAAACAACCATTACCTGGGAGGGGTGAGGGGGGGTTGAGGGAGGAGAAAGACAAAAATAAGTGTGTGTGTGTGTGTGTTGGTTTTAATGGTTTACTGGGTCATTTTACCTGAGAAATCCCCCCCAATACTAGGTCCTTTTGGAATATGAGGACAAAGTCAAGGCTCAAACAGCATGGTTTCATTTATTACACTGTAATAAACACCCTCTCTCTTTTTCTCTCAGTCCTTTTGTACCACATCACTTGATTTTGAATGTGTGTGTGTTTGTGTTTATGTGTGTGTCTGTGTGTGTGTGTGTGTCGTCAAGGGGGAAGAGAGAGAATATTTGCGCTGAGTTACTGGAGGAACACTTCAGTGCAGTGTGGTTCATCAGACAGATCCTGAATCGATATTTCAACTGTAAGAGATGAAGGTCGCCGGTTTGACTCCCAGCCCTTTCTGCATGGAGTTTGCATGTTCTCCCTGTGTTTGTGTTTGTGCTCCGGTTTCCTCCCACAGTCCAATGACATGCAAGTCAGCAGGATTGGAGACTCTAAATTGCCCATAGGCATGAATGTGAGCATTTGTCCCTGCCTTCCGCCCAATGTAAGCTGGGATAGGCTCCAGCCCCCGTGACCCTGAACAGGAATAAGTGGGTAAAGACACGAATATGCATTCGGGTGGAAGACAGGTGGGATATTTAGTGGACAACAAGAGTGGTGCTGAATATTCAATCCTGCTGCTCAAAGTGGACAAATCGAACAATTCTCACATTTAAAGAAAGAACCATCATCTGCTATTTAAAAGCCACAGTGGTTGAAGGAAAATATTTTCCTACTGACTCTAGGTTTTGTACCCTACGCAGATCCCAACAGGCCAATCCTGGTTCTTTGAGCGCTCCTTCAAAAAGCAGTGATGTATGAGGAGTGACACACTACAGCTTAGCTGGCGATGTGCGACGGGTCTAATGCTTGCGGTTTTGACTGATTAGGCCTACGGGGATCGCCGAGTTGAAGGCCAGCGGCTGGCTTCGAGGCTCGATCGATTCATTTCAAGCAAGGAGCAGATAATTAGTTGGTTAGGATTTAAGGAGGTTGTTACAGCCGTAATGGAGGGGGCCAGGATGACGGCCATAATGACTCCGGCCCGCCTCGGCTCACACTCCCGGTGGAGCGTCAGTCTGTCACTTGGCCGACAGGCTCGCCACGAGAGGCTTCCCGCCGCGGCGCCTCTCCGCCTCTCCTACTCTCTCAGCTCGGAGTGGGCACACAGGAACTCAGAGGAAGATCATCCCTCTGGTTTTAATTAGGATTTGTTTAATTACAAAGTGGATAAGCCTTTCACGGAGAGCTGCGCCGAGGTAACAGTTCAGTGGAGGCGTAAGCTAAGGGAGGCTAGGCGTGTGTCACTGCCAAAGCATTCTAGATCTGCCAAATTGGATTTCGACAAAACTAATAGACAGATTGCTTCCGTTCGGTTAAAAGCCTCAGGTCTTGTTTTTCTTTTTGCTGAAGCAATTTTCTTTTCCATTTCCAGCGCACTTTCTGAGTTTTCTGCTGTTGAATGGTAACTTACAACAGGGTTTAGAATGGTGACATGGTTTTTCAATTTGCTCCAAGGACTCTCGGTAGGAAAACAATTAGGGACAGTGGCAGCCCATCAAAACCAGTCTTTCATTCACTGCATTTAATGTGGGCTGAGCTAACGTCCACAAGCCTGTTCTATGTCCTCTATCTTGTTCTATGTTCTTGCTGGCCGTCTGATCACTGAAGCACTTTTCAACTCTCCTCCTCCCCACCTCCACTACCTTTTTTCATGCATGACTCATACCTGCACATACAATTTGCTCAAATCACGTGCATGGTGGTGGATTGTGCCTGTGATGGACTGGGATGAAAGAAGTCTCAGCACATCAAAAAATGGTCTGCATTACATATTTCACCTCATGGATGTGGAATCTTGGGATGAAAAAAATCTTTATAAACCCTGTGACCAACTTGAATTTGTGGTTATTCGAGGCTGTTCTTAAACGTGTGATGTTTCATGCATGCGGTTCTATGGTTTCCAGGGACATTTTAATTGACTGACATGCTGTTAAAACAGGTTCTAATATTCAATGACTATTTAATAGTGTTTAATTCCCCCATTAGACCAGACATCAAGACACATAACTGTCACCTCTTCCCATCTGTTATTTTGCACTGACTCACATCGCAGACTGGCGTTCTGGCTCACTGCCTGGTTTTGACACTTAGAATACTGCTATAGATAAAGGGAACCTGAACCCCCTGATACCGTTCATCAGTACTGTGAAGCCTCGTAGTTTTTGATTAAACTTCTTTCCATTGACACATTATGCTGTATATGGTCAAGTCAATGTGTAATGACGGAATGTATGTAATTATTTGCAAGGAGGCAGGACAATGAACAAGAGGGTCACGGTTAGAGGTTGGTGGAACCGAGGTGCTACTAGAGTGAGAGGAAATAGGAAAATATAGGTGTGGTATAATTCTAACATCTAAAAGGAAATGGCTTGCTATGAGCTCACATAGAGGAGTGAGAGGAGGAGAGGAGAGGAGAGGTTGAGGAGAGGGAGATGGTGAAAGCTAGATTGGAGTATGTAGAACGGGATCGCGAAGGCAGGAGAGGCAAGGAGACAAGCGAAGGAGAGGAGAGGAGTAGAGAGGAGAGGAGGTGTACAAAGTGAAAGAAAGTGAAGGCGGCGCATGAGGATCAAATATGCAAACATAACCTAGTAGGGACACCGGAAATAACTGTGACAAAAACTCAGAGACCAACATCGACGATGGCTGCGGTGAAAGAGCAGCTGGGGGAATTACGAGGATTTAGACGCCGTTCTAGTATAAACTGAAAAATCATGAAGGTGCTGATATCGTCCAACAAGCTCAGCGAGCCTATAGCCTCAAAACGATTCAGTTTGACCACGAGATGTTAGCACAGAGACGTAAACCACCCAGGCAATGAACCGGAACAGGCAAAGGAGATGCTTTTCCACCAGGCAACACATCCCATCACGTGAGACCAACTGCAGACGATGGAGCACTTTGTTGTTTTGCAAACGTGTCCTTTTTTTCCACATAAATCAGCCTAAATGTGAAGTAAAGAACAGCGCACAAGAGGGGGTGCGGAAATGAGAGGTGAAAGAGAGGGAGCGGGCAGGAAGAGAGGACGCAGGGGTAAAATGAAAGGAGAGACGGTGCTCCGAGAGAGACAATTATTAGTTTATTATTGTACTCTCCGGTTGGTGAGAGAGACATGAGTGTAGCTATGGAAACGGATGAGGGAATGAGTCACGGGTAGCAGCTGTGGCGTTGGTAGCATGAAGAGAGTCTGAGGGAAATGACGAGCTAGTTGGCATCGAAACAGTATTTGTTTTCATTGAAAAGTCCCATATTATTCAGGTTTCGTGATTTTATTACTATTACTATTACTATTATACGTTGAGATGGAAAAAAAGAAACAGAAAACACACACACACACACTAGGACCACTTTATTGTATTTTTCACTTGTCATTTTATGGATCTTCTTGTGATCCAATGCAGTTGTGTCTTGGCTTATCATTCTAATCCTTTGTTTGTTTTGAGGCGAGATGTTTTTTAAAGCCTCTTGTTAATTGCATCTCTTTTGTCCATGATTTGTGTCATTGTGCTTCGATCTTGTATCTCTGCTTCTGTGGGTTATCAGTGTGCAAATAAATGTCAACTGAAACTAAACTTAAACCAACATCTTTGTGTCCCCCCCCCCACCTGTGCCAACTGCTGGTCCCTACGTAGGGTTTTCCTGCATACAGATGACAAGATGAGAAGATGAAACTCAGACTCAGAAGACGACGTCGAATAGTGAAGTAGTAGTACTTGTAGTAGACAAGGACTTATTGATGCTCCATTTGGACAAGCTAGCAAAAGAGACAACTCCCAAAAATGTGTTTTGCAGAAGCAGTAGAAATGTCTCTTGTGCTCAAGCTTCCCCTAATTGAAGTCCCTTACTCACCGGCGCACGCTAACCATTTGAATTCATCACAACCCAGGAAAGGGATTATGCAGGGAGGAATATACAGTATGAAGAATGAGAGCAATTAAGAGCTTATCTCAGATGCAGCAAAAGCAAACTTGCTGGGGATGTATGTCAGCAAACATCGGGAAAACCATCTCACTGGTGTTGGCAACTGGCCTTATCCCACCACCCAATTTCCTGCTTAATACTTTCAGTCTATATAAAAAAATCCATTCGCATACAGTTCTACAGCATGCTGAGAGCAGATCGCCCATTATCATCGGATTACAAATGTCAAAATAGTTGCTAGTCCTGTATGATAGTATCAATTTAAACAAACTCTGCTCGAAAAATCATCTCACTTGGCTCCATCTTAAGGTAATCAAACAGATTAATAAACATACAATATACGAGAACGTCCCTTGTTCTGCCTGAAAAGCCTCCTGCCTACTTGAAATCGCTTTCAACAATTCTGACAATACTTCTGGATTCCCCCCCAAACTTGTATTTATCCACGGAAGGTTGTCTGAGGACAGATGCTCTTTGTCAGCAACGCCCCACTTCGCAATCACACGGCTCACACGTTCATACTTGGGAGCAGCAGTAGCTACTTTTTTGCTCCTGCCTGCTGATTTAAGAATCTCATTAGTGTGCTTGAAAGGAGTTTACAGTGGAAAATCTGACTTTATAATCTTATTGGGGCCACCGGTTGCACCAGCGATGATGGTTGCGTTTTATTGCCAGAATTGTAACAGGCGCTCGCAGTTGATTTGGCGCTGAAGAACTCCTACACGTAAAGAGATTTAACTGAACCAATCGGGACGAGAAGGCAAAACGTTTCGAGGCAGACAGATTATCATTGTGCCTGCACAATATGAGACAACTGATCAATACGCTGAGTCGGCATCCTTTGGGTGCCATTGCCCACATTTCCTCAGCTTGACTGCATAGGTGATTATAGGAGTGAATCTCTACGGCTGTTTTCAGGGGCATTCCTCTCCGACTTGGCCCGTCAAAGGTTTCTTCCCATTTTCCCCCTAATAAGGTTTTCTTGGAAGTTGTTCCTTGCAGCCTCGAGGGTCTAAGGCCGGTGGTGCCGGGTAGTTTAGGCCTTGTAGAATAAGTCGGCTTGCCATCTCCTGCTAAAATGTTATATTGTGCGTCTTGTGCTTTGTTCCATTTCCCTGTTTGTCTTAAATGATTCTGTAATTCCACGGATCGTTGTTCAGTTAGATCTAGTGTGGCACATTTTTTTGTACGGTCCTTTGAGACATGCTTGTGATAAAGGGCTGTATAGATAAATGAACTTGTTATCTGCCCCTTTTAGCTTGTAGCTCCGCAGGTAATCAGTGTTATTAATGCCCGTTTTAGAAACTCTATCTCTGTGTTCCAATCTGAAAAAGGGCAGAGGGCTAAATAAATTATTCAAAACATGACTTGTGAGACCATCCTCAAAGGACAGCTGATGATGATGATGGTGATGGTGATGGTGGTGATGGTGATGGCGAGTCTTGTTTGTGTCTTCATATGTGTTAGGCTGTGCATTTCTGCTCAAGAGCAATGTAAAGAAAATGACACAAATAACAAGAAGCACTCTCCTCTTCTGTGTTCTACTTTGATTAAAAAAACACACACACCCACACACACCCACACACACACATACACGTATACTAACACAAACACACACAAGTATAGCAGTCAAACTCATCACTCCAGAAGTGCCCCTGGACACTGTCTAAGCTTGGCTCAATAAATCACACACACACATACTCACACACACATGCACATCCTCGCACATACACAGTCTGACAGCCATGTGGAAGTAGAGAACTACTTCACAGCTGTTGACCTTTTCACATGCAAATCAGAGCAATCTTCCTCAGTGAGTGAAGAAGACCAGGGCTGCTGATCCAGGTCACTTCAGATCCGTATTAATGAGCCAGCGGTGTCAAAGAACATGCACATGTCCTTCTCGTCTTTCTCTCGCGCTCTTTTGTTCATCCCCCTTTCTAGACAGTCACAGTTCTTCAAATCAAAATATTGAGTGACCAGCTGCATAAAGATGGCGGGCTACCAAACTGAAATCAATCGATTATAAAGATCAATTCCAGGGCTTCACGTCTTCCTACCTTTAGAACCTGCAGAGAACAAATGCTGATGATTTGACTTGTGGAACGGATATGAGTGAGTGTGAGAGAGAGAGAAACAGGTAATGAGAGTGAGTGAGTGAGTGAGTGAGTGAGTGAGTGAGTGAGTGAGTGAGAGAGAGCGAGAGAGAGAGAGAGCGAGCGAGCAGAGTTTTGGTTCCCCCCACTGGTAAAGGTAGGTCAATATTGTTTGGACAGTGAAGAGATGTCTTGCTCTGCCACACTGCCGACACTCAT
>OMOT01078421.1:0-11063 GCA_900312575.1 Acanthochaenus luetkenii
GGAGGGATTATATCTCCACGCTGGTCTGGGAACGCCTTGGGATCCCCCAGTCAGAGCTGGTTAATGTGGCCAGGGAAAGGGAAGTTTGGGGGCCCTTGCTGGAGCTGCTACCTCCGCGACCCGACTTCAGATAAGTGGTTGAAGATGATGATGATGATGATGATTTATATGGCTGCGAATGATTTGCGGGTGGAAATTCGATTGCTTTGTGAAACTTGATTAGTTGTGGCTGAAATAAACTGTTATTCAACTGTTTCAAATGTAAAAATGCACTAATAACCTGTCGTTTTAATTTGTCTAATTCAATGCATGCATGTTATGCCTACATTACATAAATGAAATATAGTGTCAGACAATGATATGCAAACTGAAAAATAAATGAGTTCTGTTAAATATATACTTTTCATTTTTATTTCTGAAAAGTATTAGAAGTGTGGAAGTAGACTAGTGTGTTTGTTTCTTTAAAAAAATACCAAAAGTGATTGAATGATAAATCCCAGGGGACTAGACTCTATGCCTGCTGTAATGATAATCTGACGTGCTGACCGCCCCACCTAGCGGAAAAGTAATTGCCAGAAACTCTGAAAACGTTAAATCTGGAAGAACAGCGCCCTCTTCCTGTTCTGTGCCGTAACCTAATCCAGCAGATTTCCCTCCAAATCCAATCTGGGGGCCACAAAATGTAAAATGCAGTTTAGAGGCCAATCTTCTATGTGATGGTCTCGTTTATTCACAGTAATTATAATAATGTCTCAAAATGAATGTGGTAATGTGGTTAAAATGCTACATATAGCACCTTCAAATAATCATGTAAATCATTGCTGTTGAAAACCTTGTATCTCCAGATTTCAGGAACTATAAGTAAAACAGCCTTGATTTTAGCATGACCACCACAGGGTTTCCGCTCATGGGCATGGGAAGGGGGGTTCTGAGGGTGCTGCAGCACTATTAATCCCCATTGATAGATGACCCAGATTTCTAAAGTTTTAGATTATTTTATTCTTGATCAGATTATGTTTGTTGCCACTCTAAATTATTGCACATTAATCTGAAGTTCGATAAATTTGCAGGCAAATGTTGCGGCCTACTATATCAGTCGAACCAATAGCACGCTAAAATACTGACAGAGGGATTTCATTAACATATCAGATTGAGCTACATTGAGCACAGCTGTTCGACTGAGGAGTCAACTGATGGGCACAACAGAGAACGTTATGGTAGCTGCAGCAGCGGCTCAACTTGACGTGTGAGGGTAAGTATTAATGTTATTGAAAACTGTTTGCAAATTGTTTGTTTTGTACATTTTGTTAAAACGTATGGCAACGTGTTGTAAGTGTAAAGTAGCGTTAGCTCTTACAACTAGCGCTCCCTAGTTAGCATCAGGCTAATGTACTACTGTAAGTCGCTTTGGACAAAAGCTTCTGCTAAATGATGTAATGTAATGTAATGTAATGTAATCAGGCACGGGTGAAGTTGAAGAGGCCTGCATCTAGTTTTAATTTGCTTATGGTGATGTCAGTTTTCTCTAATTAATATTAGTATAACATTATTCACCTGACCTCGGGTAGAAATAACCTGAATTGTTTAAGTTATCAGGTGTAGTAAAGTGGCCGCTGGCCAGCATCTCTCCTTAGTAGTCTCATAAACCGAGCAAACACGTCTGTTAATGTGTAAAACATGTTGCCATTGGTTAATTTTTCCTCACATTTAGCGGATTTTATTGATTTGACCTTTGAGTGAATAGCCGCTAAAACAAATCTAAAATAACAACAAAACACTACAGCCATGTGTGGTGTTAGCCAGGTAAGTTTTAACTGTGTAATGAATTGTGTTGTGAAATCACACGTAAAGCATTACAGAACATATAGCAACGGAACAAAGCAATAACATTTACAAAACAAAGCTATATCTTTTATTTTTCTTCTTTTTACTCCTGCAGGAGTTGTCACACACACCACTGCCTGAACAGAGGGATCAAGCACCAGTATTGCCTCTGGAGCTGGTGGAAGTGTCATCAGTCCACATATGAAAGGAGTCTTTGTTTGGAGGTTGGTCTCTCTCAGAACACTATCCTGATTTTAAAAGTTTAGCCCTTGTGATTGAACCCTGGCAGTCCTTCTGATCGTATAGCTCACATGTGAAAGCTTCCATTGCCTCAGAGTTCTGGTGATGGGGAGAAACTAGTTCCAAGTTCTCTAAACAGAGCGATGTATTCAGTTTTGGAAACTATTTTTTTGTATGCCTTGTTTTCCCAACCACATGTGTCTCATATGTTGCACTATATTGGAAGCAGGTGTGGTGCTCGCTTGCATGTACACAAGTCACTGGTGTGTGACCTTAGAGCCCGTGTCTTTGCAGGAGTTTCCTCACCGTCCTCTCTCTGTTTTTACCTCTAGCACTAAAAAACAAGCAGAAGACAGCAGACAGATTTAGGCTTCAACATGTTTTGAGGCTGTGCACCCCTCTCTCACTCCCCTACATTGAAGAAATCAGGTTCGTGACACTACAGTTATTGGCTGCGTTTCATTGGTCATTCAACATGCCCTCGTTGAAATGATTAAACTTTGGCTTAGTATTTGTGTGTCTGAAATAAGGGGTAGTAATGCTTTCATGTTTTTCTTAAATAGGTCCTACAGATCACCTATTCTGTCCCACCTCATGGGGAAAAGTAGCAGGTGTGTAAAATGTTGTGTGTGTCAATTCAGTAGATCATCTGAGATTAAATGGAGCCAACATCCTGGGTCTTTTATGGCTGTTTTTAATGGATGTAGTTTAACTTACTGAGCACTTCATTGGATATTGAAGTAATGTGAATGATTGAGGGGCTTAATTATGTTGGGCTTCTCTTCATCTCAACAGTGTTGACTGCAGCTAGGTGAACACATGCCTCTCTCCTGTGACAGAATCGGGTGGGTGAGAATGCAGTGATGTGATTTATCACCTTCTCAGTCCTTCAAATTGAGCTCTTTCACTGGACCAGGGTGGAAGAGTACAGCTGAGCTTTAATATTGCTAATCTGAGGAGAATTGAATAGAAAGCCTGTGCCATAACAGTGAGTTAGACACAATAAACTTTGGTTTTCATAAATGTTGTGTGAAATATCATTGACTTGCTCCTAATTTCCATTATTTGTTTACTCTACAGGTTGAAGATCTACATTCACAGTCCTATTCACTGCATGTTTGATACCAACCTTCTTTGACAGTCTCTTTTGAATGAAAACTGCCTTTTCTCTTCTCGTTTTATCTTTGTACTGTTAGTAAAATATCTGTTTCCCATCCGGTGTCTGTAAGAGGAATGATGAGTCCATCTTTCTCTACATGCATACAGCACTCCATTGTTTTTTGTTGTTGTTGGATGTGATGTTTGCTAGCAAACAGAAGAGTAGTCTAGTGGGTGGCTCATTTTTATGACGTCATGATCATCACTTTGACAAAAGATTGTCAAGTTTCCAAGCAATACAACAGATGTCAAATTTGTGAAATCAGATAATTTATTGTGTAAAGCTAATAAAGAAAACAGAAGACATCAGTAATGTTGATGACAGAAGATGTAAGTTCTCACATTGAGTAAGGATGACCTCTAAAATACTGACTGTGTTATATCAAGCTGAATAAGGACGTACGAAGACTGCAAATTTTCTCCAAGCTGTTTTAGCAGAAACCCGAAGTTTCAGGGAATGTTTTTAAAATCAATTATTTGAGAAAACCCTTCTTTAAGACGCGATAAAAAAATCTTGCTGTGAGCCTTGGGGGGGCTCCGTACTGTTTGGGATCATTGCTGGGTGGGACCTGGTGCCTTCACCAGCACTTTCCAAGCTTGGGCTACTTGTGACATCATGACAATTTATTGAACAGGTGTGAGAGCGCAGCATTTTCTCCTCAGCTACAGGCAGAGAAATTAGTTGTGAGCATACTGAAGATATTTGAATTTGAAACTTGGTACTTTCTATTTCTCTGAAAAAGCTTGTCAACAAAGTTAGTCACGAGCAATTTTATTTCAAAGTTCAGACCGGAACCAACACTAAAACCAATATTTACTAAGATCCCAAATACAGGGTACTAACTTGCGTGTGCATTCTAAAAGTTTGCACGTGTGGTTGATGGGCATTTTGCGGGTGATTTAATGATTGCGTAAATAACAACAGGTGCAAACAACAGTATTTAAATGAGGGTTTTGCATGTTTAATGGTTTGCACCATGGAGAGTTTGGACGGGCAACAGAACCGCAAGCGCAAAATTCAATTGGAGCCTATAGAATTAGAATTAGAAGGTTAAAATAGGCTACAATAAATGTTAGAGCTGTAATAGATTATTTTGTGACTGCAGTAATGTGTTTTTCAGAATGATTTTGCGGGGCTTAACACAATTAGAGTATTTTGTTGGGTAATAATATGTTTAGAATATTGAAAGTGATTTCATTCATCTTTTTTCACTAAATGTTGATTTCTTCACACATGCACGTTCCCTTGAAACTTATTAAATACAGATGCAATCGCTATGAGGTTTGATAGATCACAGTGCGTGTGCTACATTAATCTATTTACATTTTCTCCTCCCAGTATTGTGCAATATAGCGTGTAAACGGCCCATCTTGCATATTAATTGAGGCAAAAGTACTAACTGGATAAGGCGTGTTATTTTGCATTTGAAAGACGCAGTTCTCAGTTTGTACATTTATTTGCGTGTGCTATGAGTTTGCACACGTTTTTACACATGCAAACCTTTAGTAGATCCGGCCCCATAGCGTATATTTCTATGTTCATGTTCACATCTGAAATATAATATTAATTCATGAAATACAAAAATTGGCACTGGTGGGTGGGAACCTAGCTTTTAAATGGATGTTGTAATTGTAACTATACAATCAGAATTAGATGTATTTTGTTTTATTGATTTAATGGAAGACTGAATGTGGTGAATGTAGTGGCACACAAGTCATACGGTTTGGTCAGCATTTTCTCCTCCCAGTATTGTGCAAAACGCCCCATCTTGCATATTCATTGAGGCAAAAGTACTAACTGGATAAGGCATGTTATTTTGCACATTTGAAAGACGTAATCCTCAGTGCACTGTTAGTAGATCAGTTTGTATATTTATTTGCGCGTGCTATGAGTTTGCACACGTTTTTACAGATGCAAACCTTTAGTAGATCTTGCTCTAAGACCGGAAAATCTTCCAAATTTCAGTGTAACGTTTGTCACTATTGAATATACATTATACGAATAATTAAGGCATGACTATATGCTGTGGGGAAAACGGGTATTAAAATTGTAACCTTAAATATATTCTTTATTTTTACATTAAGAAAAGACGTTGCTGGACATTCGTCAATATGGTTTTATTTTGAAAGTTATAATCGGAAGTTCTGTTTTTACTCTAGCTAGCTTGACACTGGTGGTGGTGTTAGCCTGGTTTCAATAGAGCCTTAGGGCTGTTCTTTATAACACAGACCAGGATTAGTTGTACCTGGCAACATTTCTCAACATTTAATTTTGGTGATCACGTGCCCACTTCATCTTCATATTCCTAGCTGACAGGAGTGGATGGGCATGTGTTGCAGTGTTTATTGCACAATTATGCAGTGCCAAAATCCCAGAAGGGCAACCATTAATAAGATACAGTCATACCATGTTCAACTCAAGTCAAGTCAACTTTATTTATATAGCGCTTTAAAAACGCAAAGCCAGTGTGTATCAAAGTGGGGGAAATGGAGGCAGAACATGTAGTATCAACAGCAAATAGAAGATGTAAGGGAAGAGCATAAAAGAGCATGTCAGACACAGTGAAAAGCCAATAAATAAAAATTGGTTGTACACATTTTGACCGATTCGGCTGATCTGAAGCTTTGGGGGAAGGCTATACCACATGCCCTATCTCCCATTCAGTCTTAACCAGGACCTCTGGACCCCCAGAACCACCTGATTAGAGGACCTGAGGGACCTAGCAGTATTGTGTGTGGTCATGTTAAAAGTCGCTTCTTAAATCATGCATCTTGCCTATTGTAACATTTAGTCGAACAGTAACTGAACCTCTCAACCCGGCCTGCATGCTTTATACTTGTGCTTTATTCATATGTGACTCACTGTCTGGAGGAGCGAGTTCGTTTCGTAAACGTTGAGGTGCACCTAGTAAAGTGTAAACCAGACTAATGCAGGATACTGGCAATATCCATATCACAATGCATGCATTCCCTCCAGGAAATGCTCATGGCACGATGGATCCTCAGGCTTTAGAAAATGAACTGCTGAATGGTTAAATCCATTGCTGTCTTTCAAGGACTATTTTTAGTTTAATGTTTAATTTAATGACAGTAGCGGTGTGTGTGTGTGTGTGTGTGTGTGTGTGTGTGTGTGTGTGTGCGCGCGCGCGTGCACTCATTCATGCATTCATTTGGCCTCTGTGTGTGTGAGAGTGAGAGAGTCAATCAGAGCAATGGAGTCTGCATTAGAAAATAGAAATAATAAAGAGATAGAGAACACAGAACGAAGAGAGAAAAACAAAACAAAACACAATAATGGGAAAGCTCTCCGATGCGGAGTGTGTAAGCAGATTGCTATACTTTATGTAAATCCTAACCTTTCTGCCAGTGCTGGCTATCAGGCTTGTTGACAGCATTGTGTGTATCTGTCCTATTGATAAGGGGGACAGAGAGAGAGAGAGAGAGAGAGGGGGGGGGGGCTGTCATCGCTGACTAATTACACAGTTGAGTCCTCTGTTTACATCCAAATGTAAACAGAGGACTGGCCATGGGAGGGCGAAATGAGCATCATTAATCAGATTTTTCTATTGCATACTACCAACAAATACACACATACACACACACACACACACACATAAAAGATTACAAATAGCCATCAGTCATGTTTTTGATTTAACATGAAGGACGGTATTTCTAATTACCAAAGAGTTTGCTGTGATGAATCCCAATAAAGACAGAGACCAGATGTGGTTAAGCAAAACTCTCTGGGGGTTTTGGAAGCCAATAGACAGACGCAAGCTGCAGTCAAAGTCAATGAGGACACGCAAAATAATTTGACTTGCATGGGTATTACTAGGGAAATACAATCAGACTGTAACTGTGTTACAAGTGTTAAAAAATATAAAACGCCCAGATGCATGTGAGAAAAAACGCGCGGGCCGCATTAACACCAAGCTTTGATTTCAGGCAGGGGGCCACAAAATATCGTTCCGGGGGCCGCAATTGGCCCCCGGGCCGCAAGTCTGAGACCCCTGGTGTACAGTATATAAACATAGGAGGTCACACACATGGGGACAAGCGCACATGGACACATTGGTAAGTCACCCACATATTATATAGTTTTTTTTTTACACATAAACTATGTTTTTGCTGCCACGTTTCACGTTTGATTTTAGTGTTAGAAAAACACTTCACACGTTGAATTTGCATACAGACTTTTCGGAAATAATTTGCTTTTGTTGAGGAGAGTGAAGTAGTTTACTATTGTTACTGTCACATGACAACCTCATAACTACAGTTTTTATTTGAATTGAAAATATACACTGTCCTTTATGTACCAATAAAGGTGTAAATATTTGATACTGACCTGTTTCGAGGAGCAAGTGAAGAGAGTGGTACAGTTCTGCTTCATACAGTTGACAAACATATCTAAGATAAGGTCCTTTTTGTCCTTTGCTGACCTTGAGAAGATTATCCATGCCCTCAATGCATCTTGCTTAGACTACCGTGATGCTCTTTATTCTTGTCTAAGCCAGAAGTCCCTCTCCTGTCTGCAGATCTTCACTACCTATCTTAGATTTAGAATTGATTTTAAGATTTTACCTATTACTTTCAAGGCACTATGTGGTCTGGCACCTAGCAACATCACTGACCTTTTAACCCCCGTATGAGCCAGAGCACAGCCTGAGGTCCTCAGGCAAGGCTCTTCTGACCGTTCCTACATCCCGGCTAGCATCTAAAGGTGACTTTTGCCGTCGGGGCACCTAAACGCCCTGCCTGTGAATCTTGGGCTAGTCAACTCAGTTTCTTCTTTTAAATCATGTCTTTTAATATACTTTTTTTATAAAGATATATATTTTTGTTTATTTTCTGTTCCTTGTTTGGCAGTTGATACATTTTTACTTAATTGTTGTTGTTGTAGTTGTATTTTTATCTATACCACTTAAGTATGTTAAGCACTTTGTAACAATGTTGTGAAAGGTGCTATATAAATAAAGTATATTATTATTAATTATTATAAAGACTCAGGGGACTTTCCAAAATTAGAGATTTTTTTGTGATTGAATCACCTGGAAACTGTGATGGCAGATTATATCCAGATTACAGTTGGTCCAAAATGCTGCAGCCAGTTTCCTGACAGGAGCTAAGAAGAGAAAAGACAGCATATTACTCCATTTTAGCTTCACTTCATTGGCTACCAGTACAGTTTAGGATTGATTTAAAAAAATATGATTGATCAGGAATTAGTAGCACTTTTCTCCATCTGGTGTTAAAATACCACCATTGCTGCAATAAAATCTGCATTTATGCCACATTGAAAACACAGACAGAGACACATTTTCCAGACATGAAAGACATGAACAAATGTCCCATTACAGTCTTTCAGTCAGATGGCCCTATGTACCCTGTGACACTATTCAGATCATCATTTTCACAAGTAATACACTTGCCTGTCTGAAGCTCATTATTATCCCCTTTTCCTCAGTCTAACACATTAATGAAAAGTCAATGTCCTGAAAACTTTATAAGGCCTGAGCTGGCCAATGCTGGGCCATTATACTGAATGTCAGTCCAGTAACAGCATCGTATACTTCATTATGACCATGCACTCCAGAAATGCAGCAATAGCATGCCACGTAATATATTAGACTAGGCTGACTCTGCTGAAGAAACACAGCCAGCGAGACAAACAGTGGTAAGCTGAAGTCTGTCACGTGCTGGCCCACAACCATCATTAATGTGTGGGTGCGATTAAACATGGCACAACTTACCTCTAAGGCTCAGTAAAGTGGCACCGTGGGGACTTACTGTCCTGTATGGAGAGCTGTCATCATCTGGGCAGCACACCAACCTCATATGAGATGGTAATCTGTGTTTTGATGAGCACTAGTGTACTCGCTCTCACTGGCATTGTGTGTGTGTGTGTATTTCCCATCTGTTACCGAATGTTAATCTATTAAAAAGAAATGAAACATTTGAAAGATTTGAAGAGATATTTCCCCCTGAATTTTCAATAGGGGTTGTTCAGTGTCGACCTCATGCTGGGGCCGATCTGAAGAGAGTCATCTGAATGGACTCAGCTGGGATTATAAAGCGTTGGTGGTCTGAGTGGATGGTAAAGTCTTGATCATCATGCTGGATGATGTGATGATTGATCCTCCATGACAGATGTCCACATGGCCAAGTCCAAATGTAACAATGCCTCTTTATCAAGGTATCTGCGGCTCCTTAAAATATTTGAAGAATTATGTAATCCAGTAAGGTTTATTTTTAATTACGATTAGATTGTGCATCCATCCATCCATCGTCTATACCTGCTTACTCCTATTCAGGTTCATTGGGGCTGGAGCCTATCCCAGCATGCATTGGGCAGAAGGCAGGGAAACACTCTGGACAGATCGCCAGTCCAGCACAGGGATAACACATAGACAGACAAACACAGTCACACTCACATTCACAACTATAGGCAATTTAGAGTCTCCAATTAATCTGACCTGCATGTCTTTGGACTGTGGAAGGAAACCGGAGCACCCGGAGGAACCCCACGCGAACACGGGGAGAACATGCAAACTCCACACAGAAAGGACCGGGGCGGAGATTCTAACCCATGACCTTCTTACTGTGAGGCGATAGCGCTAACCACTGCGCCACCCACGATTAGATTGTATTAACAATTTGTATTGACAAATTCTTTACATTCAGTGATATTTAGTCAAGACATAGATGGAATAAGGCAAATATCATGAGTTGTGTAGTTTCACCAAAAGATGTGAAGTGAATGGGACCAGCAGTAGAGTCAGTCTTATTTTCTTATTTTGTATCACATTACTTGTACTTCCTCTTGATCCCATTACGTACCAACACATTTTTATAAATAATTCACCCCAAAATAAAAAGTCATTATCTACGCACCCCCATGTCAGTAGAAACTCCACTGAGGTTTGTAGGACCACCAAATACACAGTGAGTTAGCGCCTGTAGATCCATCTCAACCTTCTCTAAAACTATTGAAGTTAACGTGGCTGATCTTTCTACTGCTCCAAAGACAGCATCAAATGTCCACCAAATGTCTCCAAACAGTTCATGCAGCACAATCCAAGTGTTTTGTAGTCAAACAATTGTACTGTGGGTCCAGAAATCATGTATTTACCTCATTATCTCCTAGATTTTCATCAACGACAATCCTTTATTCTAAAACACACCAATGGTTGCACCCTGTCAGAGCATTTTACAATATTAAATTTACGATTTACAATATTAAATTATACATACTTACGAAGAAGTGTATGCAAATATAACATACAACATTTCTTAGCATGAAATTCAAGACCACATGCGTATCTACAATGTAAAACATGCATGTACGCACATTCTGAAATACTCAGTATTAGTGATGTACATTCCGGTTCTTTTCAGTGAGTCGGCTCATTTGGCTCGGCTCACCAATAAGAGCCGTCTCTTTCGGCTCCCAAACGGCTCTCATTCAGTAGCATTTCCGGTTTTTCAAAATCAACCAAAGTTAGCGATATTTTGACCAATGACTGGTGTTTGTGCACATCTATCACTTAAATTGATCAATGGAATCTTAGTCTACCTTCTAATTACCAAAATAACATTATTTTGCATTTAGTTTGTTATAAAAACGATTTAAATAAATGTAAAAACAGTAAGACGCTATTACACATGTGCATTGAAAGTAGGGCATTTTTATGTCTTGAAATTAATTGCACAATAAACACAGTGCGTAGTTGAACATTTCAAATGAAAACACATTCATAAAATAGAATATAATATTGCATCATAATAAAGAAAAAATAAATGCATACAAAATAAATGTGCCAAACTGCAGCATCAGAACAATT
>OMOT01078422.1:0-11783 GCA_900312575.1 Acanthochaenus luetkenii
GAATCTGGCCACGTAATCCAAGTTCATATGCTCCACAAACAGTCAATAATCCTTGAAAGTATATAGCTCCAGTCCACCTATTATTTGTCCTTAGCAATGCCAAACCTGCAGCTGTCGCTACAGTTGCTAGCAATGTTAGCTCTCCCAGAACATGGCTAGTTTCACAGCTTTATCCATATGAGCCGGCTTGCTGTCTTCATTTTGGAAAGATGCTTAAGATCGCTCACTCCAGTTTCAGTCCAAGCCATGGACGTTCAAAAAGTAAGCATGGGAAGCACAAAACAACACACCGCTTGACACAACCACAGAGACATGGCTTCCTCACATACCAGTTGCTAGCAAAGTTCCTGATGTCTGATTTGCCACGATCACCAGAGGGCTGTCGAATGTCGAGGTTCTCAGGCTGATCTGGACCCAACTGCTTCACAATAAGCTTGTCAGACAAACTTCTCCGTTCAAATGGTTTTCAAACAAAGAATCAACACTGTTATGAGCAGGTTATTCCTCTGGCACATTAGCCATTGTTACATTAGCCACTATCAGCAAGCTAACTTTACTCTCTCAACTTCCTGCTCTACCATTAACAACTAGCGGCATCAACCAAATCGGGCGTATGTTTATACGCCCTGGAATACGTTCTTTTCAGTGCGAGCTGTCCATTGTGGGATGGTGTGGCTGCATTAAACTCTCGCGGCTCCCTGCAGGCAGAGAAAAATACGCCCTTCGTCACACAGACAAAGGCTGCAAGCAGTGTTTTTTCATCAGTCATCCCACTTTTCTATTATAATATATAATTTATGTGAATATAACAATTTAATTATATATATATACACAGTGCAAAAATTTAATAATTATTTATTAAAATAGTTATTTTCAAATTGGAACTGCAGGTGGAGCGGCGCCCTAGCGCCCCTAATGGACATGCCACTGCAAAAAACATTTTTACACACCTGGTACTGCTACTTTTCCCCATAAGGTGGGACAGAACAGGTGATCTGTGGGACCTATTTAAGAAAAACATGAAAGCATTACTACCCCTTATTTTGGACACACAAGAACTAAGCCAAATGTAATAATTTCACAGAGGGCATGTTGACCGACTAATGAAACGCAGCCATAACTGTAGTGTCACTAACCTGATGATGTCATCCCGAGAGTCAATGTTAGGATTCCCCCAACCAAAAGTCCTGGGTTAATGGTGATGTCCATGCTAAGCTCAGAGCACGGTCCTCTGCCTATAGCTCTGGGGACCTGGAGGAAGTCCAGATATGACCTACGGAAAGCCATCAGAGATACCAAAAGAGCCTACAGGGACAAGTTGGAGTCTGACAACCACAGTTCCGACCCCAGACGCATGTGGTGTGGACTGCGCTCCATCACAGACTACAAAGGGCGAAATAGCAGTAATGCCCAGCCCGCCGCCTCTCTTCCCGAGAGGCTAAACATATTTTTATGCACGGTTTGAGGCGAACAACACCATCCCTATTGTAAGGCTAGCTGAGGACCAGGACGACTGCACTCTGTCCCTATCTACGGCTGACGTGAGGAGAGCTTTTAAGAGTAAACCCTCGGAAGTGGGTGATGGCTCTCTGATAATAAATTATCATTGCATTTAGGGAAAACGGAGGCTATCCTGTTTGGCTCACAGAACAGACTAAGAAGATCTCCAGTCTTCAAGGTGAAGCGAGGTGATACAGCAATTACAGCCAAAGAGTCCATCAATTACTTAGGATATATTCTAGATAAACATGGCCCAAAAGGTTCTCACTAAGATCAACCAGAGGATTAGCAGAATATCAAGATTCCTGGATTAGAAGGCTTTACAGACTTTAGCAGGGGCTCTAGTACAAAATGTTTTTGACTATGCATTAACATCATGGTATAGTAGCACCCACAAGAAGCTAAAGAATAAGTTACAGACTTCTCAGAACAAGTTAATGAGTATTGTAGCGAACCCTCTCGTACTCTGGAACTGCTGCTAATGTTTTACTGTTATGTATATTTTTGATACTCTTGCCCTTATTTGTGATCCTTTAACTATTAATACATTTTTTATGCATAATACGTGGTTGTTGCTTGCCATGTCTTAAGGATTTCACTGCTCAGAAGGACCCGTGTTATACTGTGCACTTGATAAATAAACACTTTGACTTGGACTTAACCCGATTTCTTTAATCAGTGATGATGTAGGGAGTGAGAGAGGGGTGCACAGCCTCAAAACAAGTTGAAGCCTAAATCTGAGGTCTTCTGTCTTCGGCTTGTTTTTTAGTGCTAGAGGTAGAAACAGAGACGGACGATGGTGAGGAAACTCCTGCAAAGGTCACACACCAGTGACTTGTGCACATCCAAGCGAGCACCACACCTGCTTCCAACACAGTGCATCATTTGCTAACATTATACAAATAATAATACAAATATGAGACATGGGGTTGGGAAAACAAAGGCTTACAAAAAACTAGTTTCCAAAACTGAATACATTGCTCTGTTTAGAGAACAGTGGAAGCTTTCACGTGTGATCTATATGATCAGAAGGACTGCCAGGATGTCAATATTGCAAGGGCTTAACTTTTCAAATCAGGAAAGTGTTCTGAGAGAGACCTACCTCCAAACAAAGATATATTTAAGAAATGGACTGGATGACACTTCCACCAGCTCCAGAGGCACCTGTTACCTGCTATTACCTGTCTTTTTTTTATTTCCTAATGCCTTCCCCATTTCTGGCATTGTTTTGCCAATTGCTGCTGCTGTAACACCTGAATTTCCCCTAGGGGATCAATAAAGTGCATCTAATCTAAGGCAACACTGCTGCTTGATCCCTCTGTTCAGGCAGTGGTGTATGTGACAACTCCTGCAGGAGTTGAAAAAATAAGAAAATACTGTATGATATCCATCCATCCATCCATCCATCCATTGTCTATACCCGCTTACTCCTATTCAGGGTCACGAGGGGCTGGAGCCTATCCCAGCATGCATTGGACGGAAGGCAGAGACTAAATGATATTGCTTTTTTTATGTAAATAAACATTATTACGTTGTTCCATTGCTATATGTTCTGTAATGCTATACGTGTGATTTCATAACACAATTCATTACACCGTTAAAAATTACCTGGCTAACACCACACATGGCTGTAGTGTTTTGTTGTTATTTTAGATTTGTTTTAGCTGCTAGCTCTCTCTGGCTATTCACAGGTCAAATCAATAAAATCTGCATAATGTGAGAAAAGATTAACCAATGGCAACATGTGTTACACATTAACATATGCGTTTGCTCCGTTATCAGACTATTAAGGAGTGATGCTGGCCAGCGGCCACTTTACCACACGCATTAACTTAAACAATTCAGGTTATTTCTACCCCAGGTTAGGTGAATAACGTTATACTAATTAGAGAAAACAAATGTTACCGTTTGCAAATGAAAAATAGATGCAGGCCTCTTAAACTTCACTTCACCACTTATGTGCACTATTAGTAAGAGCTAACGCTACTTTACACCTACAAAACGTTGCGATACGTTTTCACGGCTTACAAAATGAACAAAACAAACAAGTTGCGAATATTTTATATTTTTACACGTCGAGTAGAGCCGCTGCTGCGGCTACCATGACGTTCTCTGTTGTATCCATCGGCTGACTCCTCAGTTGAACAGCTGCGCTCAATCTAGTTACATCTGATAGGTTAATTAAATCCCCATCAGTATCTTAGTGTGCTATTGGTACGACTGATATAGTAGGCCGCAATGTTTGCCTGTAAATTTAGCAAACTTCAGACTATGATTTTGGGGAAAATGTGCAATAGTTTAGAGTGGCAACAAACAGAATCTGATCAAGAAAAAAGATAATCTTCACAACTTTAGAAATCCGAGTCCTCTATCAAAAATAAAGCAGATACGCAGCCTTGGCCCACCGCCGGTCCACGTTCGTACAGGCACACAATCTGTCACACATTACACACACACACACACACCAAACCTAGTCCCAGGTACATAACAGAAACACACACACCAGACCCTACACCTACACACAATCACTTAACTGTAAATACCTGTTACAATCCTATTGTCTTTTTATTTTGTGTTGTGAATTGAGATAGATGCATATGGGAACAATGACTCTCACTGCCATGGACAGTATGCCATGTGAATAGTAAAAACTTGAAACACACAAACACACACACACACATACACAACAAACACACACACTCACAGGCTAGGTATTGGTTATCATTCCTTACACACTTTGTACTTCTCTCAGACACAATCTTTTATCTTTCTACCTCTCTCCCTCTTTCCTTCATTCTTTCATGTTTTTCACTTTTATTTGAACAGGCTGTTAAATAACATGGATTTTATGCTGCAACTAGTACCAACGCTACTCTCACGACTGCAACTAATACAACTTCTGCTGCAACTACTACTAGAAAGACTAATATTTCTTCTATTACTACTATAACTGCTACATCTACAACTAATACCACTACTACTGCAAGTCTTACTACTACTACTAACTATTACTGCTGCTGTTGAATTTACAACTACTACCACTGATATTACTATTAATACTTTTACTACTGCTCAGATTACTACTACTTTTCAATGTATTGATTACTACAGGACATTAACAAATGAATAGCTTAAGCTCCAGTTAATCACATTTGAAAGACAGTTAACCCTTTCTAACCAATTCAACTGAAGTAAGCACACACATGTTCTTTACAAAATGTAACCGTTTCTAGTTATTATTATCATCATTATTGGCTGGATCAGCTGATCAGATGACGACTAGAGCAGGAAGTTCTTCTGTTATTGCACATGCGCTGAAGATATTTGCACCAGCCAGCTAGCTAGATGTAGCCTAGATATAAATTAGACAAAGAACCTTTGCGAAGAGACTGAGTGAAAAGGAGTTTAAAATAACAGACGGTGAAAAGAGCAGCTGTGATACAGAGCTGTATGTGTTAGGTGATATATATGGAAGTATGAAATTGAAAGGTATGCCGGCATCACGTCTTTTTCAACTTTTTGTAAGCATTGGTTGCACACATTAGCTTTGGCTAGCTGCTAGTTAGCGTTGTTTCTCACCAGCCGATGATAGCGAACCAAGATGGTTAATGTTAGCTAGCTAGCATCTTATCATAGGGATTAATAAAGGCCCTTTGTTTTACACCTCTGTATACAAGGGATAAAAAGCATCTTAAATAACTTAAGATAGCCATAGTTTGTTATCCAACGTAAAGACTAATTAATGTAACTTTGCTTGTTAATGTGGACAGTGATTGATAGCTAACGCGTTTTGTATTTAGTTAGCCTACATTAGCTGTAACGTTATTTTCGGTCTAACGCTAGCGTCAAGTACCTCGCCAGAGAACATTATCTAGCGTTAAATGTACATTTCACACATAATTGGTGGTTTATGGGAATTGTTGTACCCTGACATCTTTATTCCCGACTTACGCTAACGTCAAAAAAAAACCAGCTGGGTTAATTTGTCAAACTACATTACTGATAGTTGAGAACAAGATTTGTGTTAGCATATTAGCTTACTTTAGCTAAGACAGAGTTCCTTTCAACTGATTTTAGTTCCGGTCCGTTAAACGTTACAACATGGTTAAGATTGGATAACTATACGCTGAGAAGCTCGAGTTAGATATGTCACTTCAATGTAACTTCATCAAATGTAAGATGGCGAGTTGTCTTCCTAGTTGTTAAGATAGCAGTAACATAGGCAAGGTAGAGAGCGACTCCAGCTGCTAGCTAGCCAAACAACTGAAAGTTGTAACTGGATCTTAATGTTAAGTGAGCTAACGTTAGCTAATTTGACTGGCTATGTTATGGGCCGAGCAGTCAGTTACAGGCTAACGGTAACTTATACGACTAAGCATACAAATCTAGTTAGTTAATAAGATTTACTAACTAATTTAACATGGTAGTTAATTCATACTCTGTTAGTTTGGCTTTTTAGTAACGTGGCGTTTCAGACCGAATTAGTAACTAAACCTAATTATTTAAGTGGTGTCACTTTACATTTATTGACACCTTGATACGTTACTTGGTAGATGTAACGGTTCTGTTCTTTTAACAATAGCTTGTTGTTTCCAAGCCTTAGTGGCTCAGTAGCCACTAATGTTAGTTACTTGTAGACATATTTATTGGACCTAATGTCTGTGTATTTCTTTCTCCTAGAGTGGGACCTGGAAATTGGGCCATGATGAAGGATCCAGTGATAACATAGATAAACTTCATCTTTATACATTTCAACCTCAAGAGGTGAATAAGTGGGTATGAATGTCCCCGGCTCATGTTCCATTATGACTGCAAATATGTAAATAAGGTTGTATATATCTCCTCTAGCTAAAGGTGGGCTAAAAGTCTCACTGGCCATTTAGTTGGTTAAATGTGTCAATTTTGATACAATGTCCAATAGGTAGTTTGACTTTATGGCCATTATACACAGGCAATGTTTTGAGGCTGCAGGCCTACATTGACAATTATACTAACAGTTGCAACAAACACAGTTTTGTCATCAAATCATTTCAGATCATTTTTGTACAACAGTTTTTTGTCCAGTCGCTGTTGTATCAGGGCCTTTTAAATGGTTGAGGACCTCAGCTGGAAGATTGTAGAGCAATACCATCACATTTGAAAAGATCCTTGAATTTACTATATCAACTTGCATGTTTATGTTTACTGGTAGCAGCTTAGGAAAGCTAGAAAAGCTATCTTGACTGGTGTAGGATAGTCTTGACTAGGGATGCACCGATGTGAAAATTGTGGCCAATACAGATAACCGATGGTAATATTGCCATCATGGCAGATATCTGATATTTGCAGATGTCGATATGATCTGTATTAAAAACACATTTCTATGATAATCACATTTTCTAAACTGAAAAACACACAAACACTGCGAATTTAAAAATGTAAAATATGCATTTCTAAAATATCAGGAAAATTAATAATGAATAACTAACAGCAACTTGTAGCCAGCAGCTTGGTTTTCATACCCAACTCTTTCTGTATGTCTCTCAGCCGAGAAGTGGCAAGTGGAGAGTGCATAAAATGCCCGACTATTTTCCTCCCAATAGCCACAGTCAGCGATGCTTCGCTGGCTTAACACTCAATCATGTACTGCTAGCTGCAGTGTATGAGTCATGCAGCCCAGGCTTTTAACACCACAGTCGTCCATTGCCTTCTGCATATTTTGTGCTTTGTCACAAAGTACAACATGCACATTCTCTTTTGGTATTCTCCACTGAGCAAACATGCTGTCAAACGCACTAGCTATGGCGGTACCTGTATGTGAGCCAGGAAATCCCTGTGCATGCAACACAGCTCTTTTAAATTCTAAGTTGTCATCGATCCATTGAGCAGTAAGGCTTAACATACTCATCTGACTGACGTCGGAGCGCCATATGTCCGTTGTGAAGCTAATGTCATTCACATTGTTATCCAACAACTTGTGGATGTGTGTGGCTACCACGTCTTGCAAAGCAGGGAGGGAAACTTCGGAAAAGTAACGTCGACTCGGAAGGCTGTATCACGGTTTGATGTGCTCTATCGACTGTCGAAACCCTTGGTCCTCCACTATGGAGAATGGCTGGTCGTCCAGAGCGATCATCTCCATTATCTTGCTTGTGATCGACTTCGCCGTTGCGCTGTCCTTGACAAATGTATTTGTTTTCTTGAGTGCTTGATGTTTCGGGCTACCAACTGCGGCTGTTGCTGTTTGCTGTGGCATGCTAGTTAGCTTGCTAGCTTCAGCTCGTTCGATTTGACACGGCATCCTCACATTATATCGCCCTTGCAAGTATTGCATACTGCAATTCGATTTGTCTTCTTTTGACACTTTGAAAAACGACCAGACCGCGGACATTTCTACCTCCTTCGAATGTAGCGGTTGTAACCCACAGTCCTGTACTGTGTCACTGTCACTCATGTGCCCAAACCAACTCAGCGTGACCAACCCAATATGAGTTCAGTGGTAGAGACAGTTTTAGCCAACTCTGCTTACCCTATGCTTAACCCCACCGCACGTGCCTGACGCGCACACGACCTATACCGGTGTGATTGCAGATATATCGTGCATCTGTAGTCATGACACCGTCTCAGATGTTGTCTGAATAGTGCCATAGTGCTTTTTCCACCATAAAGTGGTGAGATGTGATGAAAAAGCGCTATTTGAATTGTACAGTTACAGCACTGTATTTGTAGCTGTTTACAGTTATGTATCACATAGCTTTTACTACTAGAAAGGCCAAGATGTCAGCTGATGGCTGTTTTCAATTTGAGAAAAGAAATGGTGTGCACTGCTGTCCCTCTGTGAATTTTCCTAATTCCTGTACAAACCAGTTTTACATTTTCTAAATCACACAAGGAAATAGTTATAATTAAATGTACCCCACTTTTGTCAATTGATAGCATGCTTTTACAGGTTGTTCACATGGAAACCGTCACAGCATTATGCATCTGACTCATTATGGCAAGACCAAACTTCTCTACATTCTGTTTTCAATGATATATTTATTTTGTGTAGTGTACTGTTCCTTCTTGCAATTGAAACTGCTGGTGAACATCACCAATGGGCCAGCTATTCTAGCAAATAGTCTTCTAGTATTGATATGAATAAATGAGATCTATCTATTATATTGGATATGAACATGTAGTGAAGTGTTTAGCTGATGAAAGACTGCGTTGTATAGTTGGTCTGACAATGTTGACGAAAAATGTACTATTGTAAGTCGCTTTGGACAAAAGCGTCTGCTAAATGATGTAATGTAATGTAACAAGTATCAAAAATAACTGCTACCCAAATGCACATAAACATTTATGTGCATTGGGTAGAACAACCAGCTGCAGTTCACCAATTTGCATAAGGTCTGTTTGGCTTGGATTTCTCTGGCCAGGCAATTTAGTCTGCTAATAACAGTGTTGATGTTGGAATTGGTCTCATGGCAGGGTTGAGATACTGGGTGAAATGTATGCTGTTTGTTTGTGCCTAAATAATGTTCCCCGATCTCCTTGGAAAGGTTAGTGCTTTAAGGACTGTCAGCGGCTCCTCTAAGCTGGTGATGTCACGGGTTCCCACCCCTCCTCCACCTGGGGAGATGTCAAGTGGACCTGTGGCAGAGAGCTGGTGTTACACACAGGTATGTACATGCTCATGCTAGAGCAACACAATACAAAAAATGGAACTCACAATATTGACTTGTTGCCAATTTTCGAATGCTATGGTACTAGATTTTATCACAAGGTGTTTCAGATGGCCTCCTAAACAGGGTGTTGTGCAACTTGCTGTGAATAATTTTGCACATCTAGGAAAATCTGATTTATATTTTCAAAAGAGCAAATCCTAAGCACTGGCACCTCAACCCCTACCTACACTCAATCTTTCATTTTTTCTCTCCAAAGTGCTAAAAAAAGAAGAATCTAGGCTGTGCTCGCATGTACCACAGTTGCAATGCTTAAGGAGTAATGCTCACTACATAATTTTGTTTTTTAATTGTTTGTATTTCCCCATGTCAATCTGTTACGCAGGCGTAATTCGAATCACTGAAGCCACCGTCAACGTTATAAATCAGAATTCTTACAATTCTGCCCCATAATCAGAACTATAATTTGAGGTGACACTATTATGCTAGGACATGCAATTCCAATCTAAACTTGTTGCAACAGTGTTTGAAAGAAGGGCGGGGTATTTTTAATCTACGTCCTAATCTATTGACATCTTTTAGAGCCATGAGTAAAGAATGTTGGGTTACTGGATTGCCAACATGGTCTAGACCAGATCTTATTACGCTTGTCGTTCTTCAGCTGTAGTCAACATTTGTGTCCATGAAACAAAGACTTATCAATTGTAACTTGTGCAATTTGTGTGAAACACTTCTTTATTTTAGAATGTCTTAGGGGAAAACATGAGTGCTTTGGTTAGCTGGTTCTTTGTGTTTCTTGTTCTTTTTCAAAGGTCAAAGTTGTGAAGTTTTCCTATATGTGGACCATCAACAACTTTAGTTTTTGCAGAGAAGAGATGGGGGAGGTGTTGAAGAGCTCAACCTTCTCCTCTGGTCCTAATGACAAGATGAAATGGTTAGTACTCAGGCTAAGCTGCTCACTAGAATTCATTCATCTATCAATAGTTCAAACGCATAGTCTCTCAAAGCAGGAGATAATTTTTATCCCAGAAGGCTTATCATGGCCTTGTGTTTTGACAGAAGTGATACATGTAGTTATTACTGTCTTCTGTAGTTTGTAACATAACTGATATGCTGTGTTTATCTGTTTACTTGCCAGGTGTCTGCGAGTCAATCCAAAGGGACTTGATGATGAAAGCAAAGATTATCTATCATTGTATTTACTTCTTGTTAGTTGTCCAAAAAGTGAAGTCAGAGCAAAGTTCAAATTTTCCTTGTTGAATGCTAAAAGAGAGGAGACGAAAGCAATGGGTGAGTACAATCTATCAGCACATTGTCAAATAAAGTTATACATTTGGCATTGCTTTTAACTACTGCTACTCATTTATTTGTAATTTAGCAAACTTGTTAATGGGAATGTCAACACTTTACACACATTATATTTTCCTCATTACAGAAAGCCAAAGAGCATATCGATTTGTCCAAGGCAAAGACTGGGGCTTCAAAAAATTCATCAGGAGAGATTTCCTGCTCGATGAAGCCAATGGACTCTTGCCAGATGATAAGCTCACACTGTTCTGTGAGGTAATTATTGATATACTTTGGATTTCCTTCTATTCTCCTTCATAGCCAATGGCAATTTATGAACGCTCCTCCTTCATGAAAGCTGTAATTGTATCAAATTGCAGATGACAACGCAAAAGTGCTGGCTCTGTAGAGCAGTGGTTGTCAGAGTTTCTCTATCCTAATTTTCCAAATATGTTTGTGAACCAGAACAGAAATGTTTTTTGTGTGGCTACTAACCTTGTGGCCCAACAATGAGCAATCTTGGTAGGGAAAGTAGTTTGGGTTGGGATAAGAAGCTGATTTATAGTTTGGTGTCGAAGTGTCTATGCTGTAGGCGTCTGTGTTGTCGGCGTAGCCCGCAGAGGCTGACGCTAGGCTTGTCACGGTACCAGAATTTCAGTAGTCGGTACCAGTACATTTTCACGGTACTCTGTACCAATTTCGGTACCACGGCGTACGCGCGTGCGTGTGAGTAATACATCAATATATAGAATTCCACGGCAATAAGAGTTGGAGCATCAAAATATTCTCCTTTATTAAAATATCCACCAATTTTCAATGAACAAATATAACAATTAAATTAACATTGCCCCCGCGAGCCAGACCATCCTAATTGCACGAGTCATGTTAACACTGCACCTCTCAAGACATTGAGGATGTAGCTAATGAGCCAGCAACACCACTGCTAATGTCACACACATGCTATGGAATCACATCGGACACGGCTATTACCTGGCTGGTACAATGCTAGCTAGCTAGCTAACGTTCTACCAGCCCAATTCCGTCTCCGATTGCTAACATTGCATATAACGTTAGGTAGCCAGCTAGCTAACAGTATTTGGTTGACGTTACACAATGCATCGCCATCGCATATGATACGGTCCATTTGGATAGGTTGCTAAACGTGTTATTTAATACAGTTTGAACGAATTAAGTTTCGTTAGCTCACCTTAAATTCTTTAAACAGGTCGGGGTGACGGTCTTTCAGATGTTTTGCCAGATTTGATGTGTTGCCGTGTTTCGTGGTGAACTCCTTCTTGCATTTTGGGGTTTTGTGGGTTGATTAGTCAGCTCTCCACGTGTATTTGTTTA
>OMOT01078423.1:0-14726 GCA_900312575.1 Acanthochaenus luetkenii
TTTGGCCTTGATTCCTTTTGAAAAGTATTGAATTCTGTTTTTTTTAATCCAAAATGCGTCACTCAAGCGTCACAGTTTCCACTAGGAGACTTCAGTTTACAATGTCCAGACGTTTTACAAGACTATTTTTCAACAGCTTCCAAAAAATAAACGTATTTCTTGCATTTTCAAAGGCAATTCAGCGCCTTTTTCAATTTCTGGTTATTGGTTTACTTTTACTTAATAATTCATATATGGTTATTTGTCTTCTTTTGGTCGTTTCTCTTCTGATACACTGCTTGTACTGAGTTGGGTTCCTTGTACAATTTACAACATTAGTTCTCTGAGAATCTCTTTCACATCCCATACCAAATAGATATTGAATCGAGTCGAATCGATTCGTGAAATCAGTGGCTACACCCAGTCCTACATGTCACTATACAGGCGCAGTTCCTCAGAGAGTTCAGAGTAGCAGGTCCGCCTGTTTCGAAACCCATTACAGCTTCTGCATAACACATACTGACTGACACATGTGCCGTCATCTCACAAAATGGAGAGTTCTGGTTTCGTGTTTAGAGCCTACAGGCTAAATGAGTAATAAGCAATAGTGCTCTGTTGTTTTTGGATCACTGTTTGCTGTCAAAACTTCACTTTGTTTGTAAATGAAGGGCTGTGATATGGGTTGGCACCTGTCATTTGGTCGCCTTGACCTTTTCGATCACACAGCTTGGTTAGACAGGGAATAATATCACACAGAATTTCTTTTTTAACACAAAAATAGCCTTTATTATAGTGTCTTTTTTTCCCCCTGAGACCAAATACAAAAAGACTTATAAACATAATTGATTTCATTATCTTCACTGCTGCATACAGCTATAATTTAATTTTAAGTGTTTCCTGAGAGCTGTGTCCTCTGACGGTGTCTTAAGACGAGAAGAAAACCGCAACTTTATCTCCCACTGTTTAAAAAGACCAGCCTGTGAGCCCAACCTTTTGTTAGTGCCCCAGTTTCTGAATAGTTAAACATACCCTAATGGTGTAAGTACAGACATTTCCTTACAATAGTACAATAGCATGAATTTCTGAACAACTACTCCATCTCTTTCTCATCCATGACAACAACATTTCACACTGGCCCTTCAAGTAATTGTAGGGCTTAGCTGCAAGGTAATCCGTTTGTTTAGTTTTTATCCCTCTCCATACTCAAAAGTAAACCTGATGTGCAAAGCCAAATGTCGAGTCGCACCACTCTTCATTTACAGCAAGATGCTGGATACATTTAGATATCCATTGAAGAGCAAAAAATTAAATACAATAAATAGCAGAGAAGCATCACTATCCTACCTGACCTAATCTCTTTTGACAACTGGTTTTTGGTCACCAGACAGTGACAGGTGTGGTTTTACACACAAATAGGTCAGAATAACTGATCTGACCCACAGATGGCTTTCTTATCTGTGTTCAATACAAAAGAATAACAAATGAGTAGATTTCTTTACTTCATCTTTAAATGCTTCACAATGCACCGTCCTGCAATTACGTTGCCCCACCTGCCTCCAGCCTCTGTTTGACTCTTGAGGAGTTAATCTTGGAAAGATCTGTGAGAGGCGAGCCTCTACCAAAGTCTCAGTGTTCTGATGTTCACCACTTGTCTCTCATGCATCACATCTTGGTGACATTAGGCTCTGCGATATCGATCACCTCAAAGCCCTGGTTGTCACGTCCATCTCTGGAGTGATGATGATGCCCCATTATGTTGTGGAAACAGTTGGAGCAGTGTGCAGTGGCCACGGGCACTACTTTGGAGAAGTTAGAGAAGTCTACTCTATACTTGCCCTCTTTGCTTCGGGAGATGATGGGTAGGAAGTTGTAGCCCCACATGATCTCCTGAGGGATGAAGGAGGTCCGGACTTGGCAGGAAGAGCTAGTAGACTCTGCGGTGCTATCCAGGAACACCACGAGCTCAAAGTCTTGCTTGTGGAGCGTGTCCACTGCCATCTCATAGAATGGGCTGCTCTTGTCAATCACATGGTACAGCGTGAGAGGACATACAAAGAAGAGGTTGTCCTTACCAGCATCCACCATGAAGTCAATGTTCACCTGGTCCATGATTATCGTCTCCCCATCTGGCGTGTTTATTGTCCTCAGCAGCTTGCCATAGATCTGGCTTCCTATCATCAGGGTCTTGCGCATGTTGGCCAATCTGATTGACAGGCAAAGGGAACCCTTTTTGGGGCAGATGACAGCCATGTCACTGAACGTGATGGTCTTGGCCCTCTTTTTAGGGGAAGAGATTTTGGCCAGGATGATTCCACACATGAAGCAGTTGATAATGGCTCCAATGAGGGACTGGATGATGATAAGGGCCACAGCACCTGGGCAGAGAGGGGTGATTGCACGTCCACCATACCCGATAGTTGTCTGGGTCTCCAGGGAGTAGAGGAACGCCGTGGTGAGTCCGAAAACGTTGTCCACACATGGAATGTGTTCGGGTGGGGGGCTCTGCCATGTCAGGTCTCCATTACTGCGGGCAATCCAGTACCACAGCAGGCCAAAAAGAAACCAACTGAGGGTGAAGGAGGCAATGAAGAGGAAGAGGACAAAACGCCATCGGATCTCCACAACGGTGGTCCAGAAGTCGGCCAGGAAGGCAAAGTGGTTGCTGTACTTCACATTTCCAAATTCAATGTTGCAGCGACCATCTTTGGTTACCAGTCTGGTCATGCGAACTCTTCGCTCTGCCAGCTGGTCTTGGATGCGTTTCCGGAAGAATCCAAACATTTTCTATGTGGCAACCTATTAGAGAATAAAACAACAACAATATATAAGTGCATAGTCACAAGCAGCTAGCCATTATTCAATCAATACTCAACAGAATCTGAATGATATTGGAAATACACTGGATTGCAGTGTCATTTGAAGGAACATTTCATAGTGTTTTCTGAAGATACAGTAGATAAATGTGATTTTCTTAAACGAATGACAATGCAGATTACCCCTAAATCTGAGACCAAAGAAAATACTAACATGCAGCCTTTGTAAAATGACTTTTTTAAAAATCTGAAAGGTGAGTAGTTGTTCTTAATTGGACGGGAAAACACAACACAAGCCAAGAGAAAACCACTTTGCCAAAATTACGCAGAAGATTTCATCCTCTCACAATCCTAAAACTACAGACACAAGACAACGCAAGAAAGTACAGACAGAATAAATGGAAAACAAACTACAATGTTTACTAAAATATGAACACAAATCTGCTTCTAGATAAATTGTGATGAAAGCAGTTAAATGAGCATATTCTGTCAACAATAGGCCTACTGCAGATTTCTCGCTGGTAAAATATCTGTATCCAAAATCTCCATAGTCAAACATAGATCTCCAGTTGAGGGGGAAAACACAAAGCATTCTGTCTGCTAGTACAACAGTAATTTAAAAGCCTTTATTAAAAACAAGACCAGTGCATATTGACCAGATCGGAAACATGCTGGCCCTGATGATTTTTAATTACTTTCGTACTAGCAGACAGAGGTCTGGATTTTTTCCCCCCATGATTAGAGCAACACTTCTCTGCTGTTTCTTATATGACACTTTATACTGTTTCTTAACAAAATACAATACTTTGATAATCAGACCTCCAATGCTTTAGCTCTGTTCCCATGGTTACCTGATTGAACCATGAATATCTGTGGTTGTGAACAGTTTCACTAGTTCCATGCTCTTTGTCCCACTACAATTTAATCCTCACTGGAAATCTATAATCATAGGTGCGTGCCACACTGTAGTAGAGAGCTGACGTTACCGTGGAACAAAAGTTCCAGCTGAAGCTTAACATTTAAGCGACCCAAAATAATTTGGGAATTTGCTTTCCCAAAAGTATCTTAACATACGGATCATCTTTGTTTGTTAGCTTTCGATATAGCAAAGATTAATGTGACATTAAAATCATTTTGGAAACCCGGCCAAGAGCCCACAGCTGCTCACAGACATAACAATCTTTGACTTAAACCGTGTAAATCTAGTGACTTGATGGATGGTAACTGGCAGCAATGGCTGTATAGAGGTTTCTCAATAAATATGGTCTCTGTTCTTGCCAAGCCATGCAAACTACCCATTTGGATCATGGTGTGCTTGTTAGGGAGTGTTGAGTAGTACAAAACGACCAGCGCAGTGAGCTTATGTTTTTGTTTTCAGCTCTCAAACCTTACATCCTGTATTTTTGCCAAAACTAATCCAATAATCACACTGTGTAGCTTGTTTGCAAGCTTTTATTCATTTGGATCTAAACCCAGTCTTTCCACACTATTAGGCCAGCATGTTGTGCATGATGTGGAGCGCTGAGATTATTTCAGGTATAGGCATACCTGAAATACACAGAAATAATCTGGTGTGATTATTTGCATTAATAAAGCAGCTTGTGACTGTTACATAATTTCTAACTACAGTAGGAATTTAGCAACACATTTGTTTAAAATGGGAGATTACTGAAATAAGTTTCTAATGAGACCGTATGCCTCTTCCATAGTGAGTTAACAATGGACAAACCAGATTCATGCTCTAACGTTTGAAGTGCAGTCAGACTGATTCAATTATTTGCCTCTTTGCGGGCTGAAAGGTGACATTCACATTTGAAATTAAATGTATTTTCACTTGTCTGAACCACTGGTGGTAAGACAACGTGCTCACCATATTCTCGTAATAATGCGGTACGTTTGAAAATAAATCATGAAAACGTTTAAGGCTGTCCATGCTGGGTTCAGCGATGTAGTTGTCCATCCTCTTTGATATTCAAATATACCTACAAATGAATTTCCCCTCAATCCAAACTCACCTCTGTCAATTGGAGCAAAAGTTGTGTGAGGCAAATCCAAAAGTTGATGAATGGCAAATCCAAGCTTGGCCTCTCTTCTCTAACTTTGGCATTGACAATCGAGACAATGTAGGTGCGTTCCCCTGGGCTGCAGCAGTGTTCTTATGTCCACGCCCCGGCACCTGTGTGCATTTATACTGTCCTCCCTTGGGGCTCTGGAATAATTCAGGTGATGTTTACGCCCACAGATACATGAAGTCCCAACCCCCCCCTACACACACACACACACACACACACACCTCTGACTCTATTGAGTTGTGTTTACCCCACAGCAGCCTGGCACCAAGGACCAAGCTGACCTCTACCCGCCACACTCTCAGTGCCACTAGTTGGTTGTTTGTAGTTTCTGATGTAGGAATGTAAGCTTATTCTACTATTGCACTTACTGTGAGTCACTCTAGATGCAAGGTTCAGCTAAACGCTAAACATTTAAATGTAAAACGCAGTGTCTCATTACAGCTCTCTGTGTCTGGATCCAGAACAGGCTGCGTGGCATTATTTACTGTAGACACATACACACACGTGCATTTTTAATGGCTGCTGTTGTGGGAAAATCCCGTTTTGAAGTCATTGGCGGCTTTTGGCCTAGTGCAGCAGTGAGCTGACATCATTTAAGACACAGAGAAAGATGGGGCATGGGAAAAGATGTGCGCTGCAAGGATGATTGGAATATTCTGGACGAGGGTGCAACACTTGCAGAGCAACTTTGGTATTACACCATGTCTTCTCCTGAGTGTGCTAGATTAGAGTATGACTCAATTTTGTGTATGCACTGTCTTCCTCCACTTCTCTGAAAAGTATTATCGTGAAAAAATATGTTTAACACATCCCGGGCATAGTGTTATCACTATCAATGAAACATCAATGCTTCACAGCTCATGCACAGTACATTTCCTCTCAGCAACAACCATCTCTCCCTTTTCACAACAGCTATGCGGCTGTGTTGTGGTGAAAAATGGGAACCACAGAACATAAGTGACAGTGAGAGAAATGAATAAGAACATGCCCTAGATCCAAACAGATATCTCTCCTGGGAAGGACAGGAATCGGATCCAGGGTATTGTGTGACACGTTCTGAATCTCTTAGGGGGGAAAAGGTGTGAATTGTCATGGGATTGTCATTTTTCACCTCTATTGTTTCCAGTAAAAGTGACTGAAAGGGTAAGTAAAACCATACAAACTGAAATGTGTATTCTATAAATAGCCACAATATACAGTATTTCATTTGTAAAAGGTCAACTTAAGCTTTTTGTACTTACGAGGTGATTTGTCTGTTTGTTTAATCAACTACCTACTTTTGAAGCATTTTGTGTTTGACAAAGGGCCATGAATAGCCATTGAACCACCTTGACACTGATTGTTGGGCTGATGTGGAATCATGGTTTGCTGGTTCAGCAACACAAGAGGATAAAGTGCTGTAGAAGAAACTCCAATACTGTTACAGGGTACATTAAATTAGTGGCAATTCAATGCGAGACACTTACTTGAACCGCCAAATAATAACGGTTGAAATAACACCATTTAAGTCCCCAGATACATTGATGCAAACAAGTTAGATAGTTAGACCATCCAACATATGTCTGGAAACGTTATATAGCTCAGTAAAATAAAATAATACATATATTCAATCAGGTTTGAGACAGGTTTGCATTGTTGAATGATCTGAGGAGATGATATGGCCTGATTCTGCGTTGTCGCACAATTGTACGAGTGTGCAGAGAGTATGCATTATTGTAAGTAGTAGTAAGTGACATGAATATATAAAGACCATGACAATATAATGGTGACTATAGGTTATCCCTGTTTTTATTTGCCACTATGGCTCTGGTGACAGGCTTATGCTGAGGCATGCAAATAGACATTCCTGTTACCTTTGCACATGTTGAGTTGATTAGTGAAAGCACAAGATTATCATCCTGAACCCTCTTTGATTAGGAATACATGATCAGCAATTAAGACCCTTTGATAACTGGATGTCTCTTGGTGATAGGAAACAATGGCAGTTTCTCTCTGCATCAATTTGAGCACTCAAATGAACAATGGTGGTTTCTGTATCAGTCTCTGTCAATCAGCTTGAGGGCCAAGAGGTTGTCAGCAATCAGTCAGCGTTACCTACAGTACTCAGCTCCGCTGATCTAAACGGTGACAAGTACAGTAACTGAGATCTTAAGTAGAAGATACCATGAAAAGTTTGATTCTACCTGTTAGTGCAGATATTTTGACACCATTTTCTGGTCTCTTCTTAAATGGAATAAATAAAATAATGACAGCTGAAGACTATAAATGCAAAATTATCAAGTATCAGCTTTTCAGTACATTTTTATGGATCAAAAGAGTCATTCTACAGATTTACATTAATAAAGGCAAATTTGCTATTACTTGAGTGTATTTTGTTCATTATAAGCACTTTATAAGCCATTTTGGAATGTCCGTCACTCTTGTTCCTTCAAATTCTCATAATAATAATAATTAATAGTAAAGTATTAATAATACACCATAATTATTGTAAAGCCATAGTTGTTGACTTTCTCGTGTAATATAGTTTACCATGATGATATAATTTACAATCAATATGATTACTTATGTTTCCGTACCTCAGTCAACTTTGTTACTGTACGGAAATGTCCTATTACATTTTGAACTCTTCCTCAAGTTACATAATTGTGAAGAAATTTCTAAATTTGAATTGACAAGCTCCATTTTTATGACTTGTTTAAGGTTTTAAAAAGTTTGACTAATGGTAACAATCATAACCTGTCCTCTGTGACCCCACATGTCATCTTTTGAATTTTAAATAATGTTTAATAACATCATGCAATCCTTTACTAGATTCCTACCGTGTGCCCTCATGCTCTTTATTACATGGACAGTAAGGGTCAATTTTAGCCTTAAATGTCAACCCTCTACTGTCAACCCTGTAAGTCACAGGGTCAACCTGCATATTAACAGAGTCAACATTTAAAATAAATTATAATTAAAATGTCTAAATAAATGATTGGTGCAGTTTTAAGTCAAGCCAAGTTTATTGATATAGCCGGTTTAAATAAATAAAGATACATTTAAGCTGAGTAAACTTTATCTATGTGACTTAGGAAAAGGCTAATCTGCTGTTTTCTCAAAACGTTCTCCCCTCACACAAAATGTGAGGAAAGAAAAATTTCCCCTGGAGATATAACAACTACTGTTCATGGAACATTACAGTTGTGATAAAGGGATATTTTCTTGATGTTAATGACATTTCCATTTGATGAGTAATTACATCTCAAAATAAAAACATGAATATGTTGATTTTAGCATAACCAAAAATATATATATTTTACCCAGACCCATGCATACATTACCAGCTACTGGTTTGTTTAAACTAAATAAGTTAGCTTGGACTTCAATCAAGCAAGTATTTGAACTGCCTGTGAGTAGTTGATCCTGAAAGACATTACTTTCAAGAATCTGGTTATTCTTCTGTAGTCTTAAAGGAATGTGTTGGTTGCTTTGTTGCTCTCCAGGCCCATATTGTGTTGTTTGTTTTGGTTGAGCTGGAACATTTCTGTCATTCCATATAACCCGGTGGATGGGTAGTGCCAACTACTTTTTTAGAACTCAGTGTGTGTTACTCAACAGAACAAAATCCATTAAACATCACTTGCCAGAATTAATTGTGAAATGTAGCCTTGAGTGCCGGCTAAAGGCTTTTAATTAATTTCAGTGTGAATTGAAATGAAAGCCTTCCTTTCAATTCATGATTCAGACGTGCTTTTGCATCACTCACATAGTTTTAACGTTCCGCATGCAGGTTCATATTGTATGATCTGAATGCTTTAAACTGAATAGGTCTATATTTTGGGGATGGTGGTGCTGAGGAATGTCGGGTGTATGTGTGGGGGGGGGGATGCCTAAACTGATGGCAGCCATTTCGCTGAGTCATCATGTCACTGAGCATTCATATTCTATATCCATCAGTCTCTCCCGTGAGTAAAAATGGCAAACTGCTAAATGCCAAGCATCGGAAACCCAAGCTGTGCCTTGTGCTTGTGAAGCCTTTGCCACTTGTGGTGCTACAAACAAAAGCGGCAAATGCTTTCTCAAAATATTTCTTTATACTTCACCGCTTCATTGTCAGAATGCATTGGTGCAAGGACGTTTCTTCAGAGAAATTCAGAGAGGCGTGCAGAGAAAAGTAAGCTTTTGTGATTATAATGCTCTTCGGATCTGTGTACTGAAGCCTTCGGGTGCATGTGGATGTGCGCATCAACAGTAGCCTATACAGTAAGACCATGGCTGTCAGGATTGAATGAGGACACTGATGAGGAACCAGGACAAGAGGGTTTGTGGAGAATTTGCAGCCCGGTTCTAACAGACTAGTTGCTTGTGGACTCATTGCCGTGCTCCATTAACACCAATTACAATGGAATCAGGTGTGTTTTTACTGTGTTGAGCCTGCATAACCACTATAGCTCTCGGAGACTGAAATAAGCCTTTACAGCTTTATTAGCGGGTGTTTGGAATGTGACTCTGCAGTACACGTGCGATGAATTGTAAGATGAATAGCTGTCATGGCACAAACATTTACAGCACAATTTAGTTAGATGTGTTACGCGGGGCTGTAGGGCAATGCAATGGGTTTATTTGTCATTCTCTTTGTCCCATGGCTGTGTCTAGTGATAAAGAGACAAATAAAAAGCTGGTTAGACTATGAACTCCAATTGGTGATCACCAGTGACAACAAAAAATAATTATATGTATCTTTTATTTTCTTGAATAAATAATTCCCATGTATCTTACATCAGTTTGATACTGTTTACTATAATGTATGACATGAATTTATACCAATAATATATTAAATTGAAAAGGTGGATAAACTGAGTAGAGGGGCTTAGGGTGATAACCTCCTCTGTATCGGCTCATGTATTTTAAGGCTCTCAAGGTCACAGGGAGATCAGGCATGTTGTGCCACTTTCTCCACCACTCACAGTTCAATCAGGACATGTCACATTACCACGATCCTGTCCTCCTGTGCCACGTCCAAGGACTTCAGCATGATTAAGCAGCCGCCCACCTTGAAGAAAGTAATTACATGGAATGGAAAGGAAAGACTCAAATTAGATCTAAACCCCTCTCAAAAGCTTAAAATCGGTTCTCTCCCTCGCTTCACTTTCTCACCCCACCGCCACTGTCAGTGGCATGTGTGGTATGAGTGCGAATTCAATTTTAAAGATATAATGTAACACCAGGTGACAGACTTTGTGAGAGAACATTGAGTTAAGGCCTCGCAAGCCTTAACTATTGTTCACCTTGAGGGATAATAACCCATCTTCAGTTACGGCTACATGATCATTATACCACGTTTCATGTAGACTCACAGCCCTTAGACTCACTTCTTTTGTTCCTACTTTATTATTTGTATGTGTTTCAAGAATTGTAGTTTTTTTTTCTTCATACAAATGAAATCATATTAGTGGTAGACCCATACAGGTTAACAATAGGTGTGATACAGCAACAGATAGCTTAATTATTACGGATTTACCGCTTTTGAGCAAACTTGAATTCAGGTTCTCCATATCAGCATATCTATCCAACATGTGTGATGAGTGTGTGTGTGTGTGGTGTAATCAGGATAACAACAAACCTGAGAGGGGGACATCATGATGATTTGAGCTTGTCAGCTGTGGAGGAACTGATTCCCCTTGACAGAGTGCGAATTATACAATGAGCGGCCCCTCCCTAAGTGGATCGGCCCAGGTCTAGGGGTTATCGACAGAGTGCAAATTATACAATAACAATCGGGGGGGTCAACTGTTACTGTAAAGGGAACCCAGTACAGAGCAGACGCTGCCTCAGTGAACGTACAATCCTACAGTATCTTACTTGTTTAACGTAACGTCTGCAGTCTGTAGATGATGAAACATCACGTACCACACGACACATTCTGTAGTCAGGGGTCACTGACAGCAAGTCAGACCCACACACACACACATCAGCAGACCATCATTTCCACTCCAACACAGACCCACACAATTCTGCACCAGAACCAGAGACAATATAACATGTCAAAGAAGAAGGCAGATGTGTTGCTACCATACAGCATCTAGGCCTGTGTCTGACTAACATTAAAGGCATAGACCACCCAATAATCTAAATTTGTCAGCTGTTTTCTTAATTTGAAAATAGTCTAATAGACAAAATAAATCAACATTCCATATCATCTCATTTAACAGTCCACATTGTAAATCTTGTACTGGATCTTGAGCTCAGATTTGTTGTGAAAAATTATAATCTGATGATCAGTCAGAATAATGCAGTGCCTCTTAAAATACCTTAATATGTTACTACCTGGTTTTATGAAACTTTGACTGACAGCTTTGCAGTTAGTGAGTCATGGCATGGCCCAACTCAAAGGATGTGAGAGAGTGTTGTTAAGTGGTCGTGAAGGTTTTCTGTAGCCTTGAATAATGTTTTTGCACTCTGCTCTGTTGTCTGTTTTGTTGCTAAAGTGCATCCAAACAGTGCTGCATTTTCCTTCACTCGTTTCCACCTTGTTGCCTACTTGGAAAGTAGAGATGGGTGAATCAATACTGTGGTATCGATACTCCGATACTCACATGCTTCTCATTTGGTGTCAATTCCTTTTGAAAAGTATAGATTCAAAAGTTATTTTTAATCCAACATGCGTCACTCCTTTGTCTCCTCTGCAGTTTCATAGCACATAATATGCTTCTGCCAATGAACAGCAACAGGGGTGAGACAGGTGAGACCTAGGACACTGCCGGCGCACGTCACATGATCGGCCAAACCCACGTGACGCAAGAATCATATTCACCCTCCTTCCTTATTGGGAGGATGGCAGAGTCGGACCGGAAACGTGGCGTGGTGCTACTTTAGTATAAAAAGTATACCCCGATGGACTATCTGTGACAAGAAGGAACCAAAGAGCTGCAACACTATCAACTTGTTTAAACACTTAACAACCACACATCCCGAAAGTTACAAGAAGTGGAGCGACAACAAGATGATGCCCACTTTTTATTCAAGTGAAACATTTTGCCATTTATCACTGATATGACGTACAGCCCTTTGTTAATGCAGTAATAGACTACCGGTACTGTAAATCCTAAATACAAATAATGTTCATTATTTGGTCAACTTTAGTGTGTTTGATAGAATTTTAATAGCATTAATAGCTAATCTGGTTGCTATGATCACAGCCTGATAGGGTTTCCCTGCAGACGACATTTTAAATACAACAGTGTTAGAAGAGGAGGCGTCTCTACAATTGCACCTTAAGCCCTTCACATGAATTTCTTGGGGCTGGTAGGTAGCAGAGATCTCAAAATCCTTCTACCTGGAGGGCTGCTCAAAATATCTGACTGCAGATCCCAATGTACTACATTTTAACACACAGCTGTCAGAGGAGCAGATTGTTCTAAACCTTGGATGGCAAACCTATTTTGACATGGATGTTCTAGGGCTGAAGAATAACATGGACTATGGTCCAAACATTAAAGTAGACATTGATTATTTAGATGTGTATTAAATAAGCATTAGCTTCTAAGGTCTTATATCATCATGGTGTTGGCATATTATCTCCAAATCATTCTTTGAATATTATTAAATTAGATAAAATATGTATCACTCTCTGGAACTATTTGGAGGATCAAAAATAATTGGCCCTACTTTGGGCCTCCCTGCTGTAAATAAACATCCCCTATCCATACTACATGGTCCACTCACCTCCTCACAGCCAAAAGGCTGTGAATCTCAAGGTAATATCACAACTGCCAGTCTGCTCAAAGTGTAAAAGCAATCAGAATTGGTTGGTCCTAGTGTCCTGTTCCGTTTTGGCAAGGCACATCAAGCCCTCCAAATCATGTACAAGATTTCCCCTGAGTCTGTAGAAATGTGCCCACAGTAAAAAGCAAGGTGTCAGGCTGATAACTATCCAGCTGGACATTTTCCAAGCGATGAGATACAGACATTAAGATAATCAACAAAGCTTTTCAAATTAATTGGATCAATTCATCCAATGTTTTTGGTATTTTTTTGTAATGCATTATAAGTCTTGTTCTTCAATTTTTTCGCGTTGTTTTTAATTTTTATTTCTAATGTATGAAATGCTGCTTGTCATTGGAAATCTACTGCTCACCCGTCCAAAGCTTTGTTAAGGTGCTGGAGTAAAAAGTTATTTCTAAATGGAACATCCACACACTTAAATCAATGCAGGTTTCACATGTATTGGCTAAGCTTTCGGTCTATAAAGCGGTCTGTGCTCTGATGAAGGTCGTATAGACCGAATGCTTAGCCAATACATGTGAAACCTGCATTGATTTAAATGTGCAGATGTTCCTTTTTGAAATCTTAGGCTTTTATAAAAAATCCATCAACCTGCTCAGGGACTGATGACAAATGAGCCTTATGGCCAATTTGGGCATATTTACAGTGATGTTCATTTCATGTGCGTTGTCCCTGTTAGATTAAACCAAACTATAAGGTGAAACTTCTCAGCATCATTTACAATTTTCTCGGTTCAAGCGGTTTGGCTTAGCTCCTCCTACAGCCTCTGGACATTTTTCAGACAGTCTCTGTTTAGAAAATGTGACGATGGGCAGGTTTTGTCCAGCGCACACAGACTATATGATCATTCCCACAGAGAGAGACCAACTGCTTCAAACTGTTTCGAACCGTAAGCCACTGATACATTGTGACCGATTAACATAGGCAATCTGTGGTTTCATTATTTGGGTTGGCACACAATTGCAAAGACTTTCAAAATGTCTGGGAATGGCTCAAATTACAAGATTACACTGTTCATTCAGCGGCAGCGAAGATTTAAGGATGCCCCCAAGATGCAACTACTTTTTTCCTCCACATAGTGTCACTGTGTCCGGACTGTATTGTGGTCTCCAGGCCAGGGTTGAGATCAGTCCCTGTGAATTAACTCAATCAAAAATACAAATTGAAACTTCAAATCACGTAATAATGGCAGAGCTTTTATTGTCATGTCTTTTAGTGTAAAATGGATAATAGACTTTATATGGATTCACGTTTTTTGTTGTTGAATAGAGGCAAATTGACCTCAACCCTGTCTCACACGGTCCACTGTGGCATTGTACCAGTGACGTGCGGTGAGGTTCATGGTTGGTGAGGCACTGACTCCTTTAGAGTCAGATTTACAAATATATAAACCCAAAAGGGTAGCTTATTCAATTGGCTACTGGTTATTTCATATCTCATCAGCATTCTTCACACACACACACACATGTAAGGTACGTATTAAAGGTACGTAAAGATACGAAAAAACGTTACAATTACAGCAGCGAGAGAAAGCGGATAGAGGGCATTTGCTCTGCACCCTCTGTGTGTTGGCCGTCGCAATTCTACAATTCATACAACACAAATCACGTGGCTAATGACGTTTGAAACTCATGAAACTATTACGAGCCCCGTCTAACGACCTCTAATGAGCCACCAGATCTCCATCCTGGCATGAAACTACATTTGAAAACTACATTTTGTTTTCTATCAGTTTATTGTCTCACAGGTCCTAAATCATTCAATGAACCACAGTTTTGGCGAAGTCTTATGAAGCAAAAGCTTGGGCTCGATGTCACGCTTCAAAACTATTAAAGCTTGTAAGACCAACTCGCTACCGCACGACTACGGAGCCCTGACTTAATTAGGTGAAAATACTTCTATAAGTCAATGACTTCACTGTCGAGTAGCATTTCATGAAGTTTCGGCACAATTGTTTCAATTGTCTCGGTGTTTTGGAAAGTCTTGTTCCTGCCATCCCTATAGATTTGCATTCATTCCTCTTCTTCACTTGACTCGCCTGGCGCCTCTGCGTAGAAGAACAGCAGCAACAAGCACCTGTTGGCTCACGTCCGCC